>CM060334.1:3624764-3733682 GCA_030674155.1 Stramonita haemastoma
TTCCCAAGTCAAGTTAAGCATTGTCGAGCGTGGTTACCAGTTAGATGGGTGACCGTTTGCGCACCTTGGCTTACAGTCCCCCCAGTTCACCCAGCTGTAAATGGGTACCTGCCCTCTTAAGGATCAGGGAAGGGAAAGCAGCGAGGGAGAGGAGATGGGCGCTGCCCTCACAGAGGAATCTTCTGTGACATAAAGTGGTATGAAATTAAATGAAAACTTTGGTTTCTGTTTCTTTTTATGTTTGATATTGCATGTTTGCTTCTGTTTTTTTCTTTGGTTGGTTGCTTTTTTTTTTTTTTTAACTTTTTATTAGGTTTGTTTGGGGGGGGGGAAGGGGGGCAAGGTGGGAGGAAGTGTGTTTGTATGTGTATTTTGGGGCTGCTGTTTTGGAGCTGTTTTGGTAGTGTTTAATTTTTCTTTTGAAAAGTGGTCATTTTATCCTTACCCCCCAAAAAATCCACATGGAACTCTAACCACAGAATATTTGAAACTCCTTCCAAGATTAGTCCTTCCATGTTCATGATAAATGTACTCTGTATGTGCAAGAAACATTGTCAAAAAACTGACTGTGGTGATTGATTTGTTCTTATTTCCTCCAGGATACACGATGCGAGAGGTGAAGCCAGCTGACAAGTATGACGTCGTCTCCTTCGCGCGAGCCATGAACGACGATTTTGCCCCAAGCTGAAGAAACTGTTTGACTATGAAACAGAGGCTGCTGTGGAGGCTCAAAAGACGGGTGAGGAGTTATCCTCCCTTTTTGTTTCCTTTTGGTTCCGGTGTAAACACACACACACACACCACACCACATCACACACACACACACACACACACACACACACACACACACACACACACACACACACACACACACACACACACACACATATCAAACCTTTGATGTTCTGCATCCACTTCTTCAACTGTCTGCCCCTGCCCCTGTGTCTTCCACCTTCATGTAAAGACAATTCAAGTATTGACAATGACGATGATGATACCATCTCCACCACCAACATCAACAATGATGAAGAAGATGATGATGATGGTGGTGGTGGTGATGGTGGTGGTGGTGGTGGTGGTGGTGGTGGTGGTGGTGATGATGATGATGATGATGATGATGATGATGATGATGATGATGGTGGTGGTGGTGGTGGTGGTGGTGATGATGGTGGTGGTGGTGGTGGTGGTGGGGATGATGATGATGATGATGGTGGTGGGGATGATGATGATGATGATGATGGTGGTGGTGGGGATGATGATGATGATGATAACATATCCAGGCATTAACCAGTGTATGTGTTGTGTTTCATGAAGGGGTCTATGTGGGATTTCGCTGCCCCGATTTCAAGCACGATTGCCAACGCGTGAACAGAAAATCCCGATGCTTCTGCGACCATCTGCTGGATGAGCATGACAGCTATAATGGTAAAGTGTACACGTTCATGTTTTCCCTTTTCTGTCTCCTCTTGGTCTTATTCCCCTTCCTTAGTTATGCTAAAAGTGTGAGAGACTGGTTATGAAGATAAAATGTGTGTGGAAGGGTTGGGGGGGGGGGGGGGATGTTTGCGTGTTCTTGGTTGTGTGTGTGTTGTGTGTTGTCGTTGGTAGTTGGATAAAAACAACTGGAACTAGAATCCTGTTTGAGCTAGCTTGGAAAATATAGAGTGTACAAAATTTTGTTGTAAGTAGAAATCTCCTGTAAAAATTTATTTCTTAACTATCATTTGTACATTTTTGTCAGTACTGTCTTCCCTTCCTCTCCATGTTCCAAAAAAGGGTTACATCCCTTTAGTCCTGATTTTCTAGAAAAGTCTACTCCTGAAAAAAAGAGTACTCAGTTCAGAGTGAAATTACTCTTAAATCTGACATCATTTGGCACAGAAATACATCATACACTGAGGGTTTTTGTGCCGTAACTTGCCATTTTCTGTAAACGCATTTACAGGCCATTCAAAGGTGGTCTCAGTTACTGGAAAGTGCCCTTGTGTATGTCTAATGTTCTTGTGTATGTAACTACTGTATGTCATATATGGGGCGGGATAGCTCAGTGGTCAGAGCACTCGCTTTCCCTAAGTCAAAGTTAAGCAGCATTGAGCTTGGTTACCAATGGATGGGTGACCGTTTGTGTGCCTTGGCTTCAGTGCAGTCCTTCAGTTCACCCAGCTGTAAATGGGTACCTGGCTCTGCCCTTAATATGCTGGCCCCTAGAGAAGCTGAGGTCTCTGATGCCTCGCTCTCTTACAACCACACAAGTTATGGGACACCTTTACCTTTTTTTGTTTTTACCTGCCCTTGTATGTATATATGTCTTGTTGTGTAGATATCTGTATGTATCTGTATTTGTGATTTCAGGCAGGAGTGTCAGAGTGCCCTGCAAGGTGGGAGGGTGTTCCTGCAAAGCCTACGCCTGGATCCCCAACCGCCCTGAAGACATCGGGGAGTTCTGGTTCCAACGCCGCCGAGACTTTGACCCCACCAAGTGGCGTGCCAAGTGCAGGTGCAAACACACCCACGACTTCCACGACCCTGTCAACAGAAGGTGCAGAACTAAAGGTGATTTTGTGTGTGTGTGTGTGTGTATGTGTGCTATTTATTTTTAATTTTTTTTATTTACTCTTTAAATTGAGGATAATAGAATAAGCACTCATGTGCTTTTTTTTTTTTTACATCCAGTCCCTGTGTGTATGCAGTTTTGTCAATCTTGTCATCTGTTCCTGCCAGCACACAATGGCCTACTCTTACGAAAAAGCGGATCAGGATTTAATGTGTGCAAGATGTTTTCATGTTTGTGTATGTGCCTGAGCAAAATATATGATAGCTGCTATCATATATTTTGCTCAGGCACATTCTGGACAAAACAGAGAGAGTGTTGAATCATGACGAACAGCGATCGTCAACTGAGCATTGCTGGTGGGGGTTTCTATGATGAACGCTGTTCGTCAACAGCGCAATGAAGAGGTTAAAGGGAAGGAACTATTTAAAAGAACACAGATTCAGCTAGTAGCATGTGTAGTTTCCCTTGGATTAACAAAATAGCTACAATACATCGTTTTGAGATGTTGTACAACATAACATCAATGAGTTAAAAGTAATAGTAAGAACAGGCTGAAATTAAAAAAATTTTAATGATGCTTTTTGTTTTTCTTTTCTGTGACAACAGGCTGTGGCTGCGGTCAGTTCAATTCGGATTTCCTGTGTGCGGCCTGTGATCGGCACTGGGAGCTGCATGAGACCTGCTTTGACACAGAGGATTCCAGACGCCAGAAGGGTCTGCCTGTGGGTCAGTATGTCTCCTTTATTTTGGCACACATGCCAAAAGGTCTGCCTGGGGTCAGAGTACTCCTTTATCTTGACACACATCCAAAGTCTGCCTGGGTCAGATGTCTCCTTATTTGACACACATGCCAAAGCCCAGGGCTGATACC
Source organism: Stramonita haemastoma (assembly GCA_030674155.1). NCBI lineage: Eukaryota > Metazoa > Mollusca > Gastropoda > Neogastropoda > Muricidae > Stramonita > Stramonita haemastoma. Next base: position 3,628,190 of record CM060334.1, read on the forward strand.
ACTTTACTTCAGCCCCATACATTATGACAGTAAGCGTAGAGTACAACCCTGTCATGTACTCTCAAAGCAGGATGCACTTCCACACAGCAGCATTATGTCATCCTCATTATCATTGATCATCATGCAGTAAAAAAAATATTGCCTCAGATTCAGTGGTCGCAGTTGCTCTGGTCTCATGGTGACCTATGATTCGTTTCCCCATACCTTCTGTGCCTGTGGTGAGTTTGTGCAAGCTTGGGCTGGAGGTTCGCGGGAGACGGCCATTGAGGACATTGTGGTGGTTGCCACCTCGGGTGGGCAGCTCACTCAGTCTGACTCCACGACTGAGCTAATACTGTCTTAGTAGGGGGCTTAGTAGGTGGTGTCCTGCGTATGTTAGATCAGAGCAGGCACCACTGAACACCACCAAAGTGATCCAGCAGCAGTGCAGGGCCCCTCTGTCTGGTGGCCCCATTGGCAGCCTGATATTGATGGGCTCCCTGTGGACTTGTGACCCTGACTATGAGACATAATGAATCTGGGTATGGCTGTGGAGGGAGATGAATTGAGTGGTGTGAAACAGCAGGACAAGAGACATCACAGCAAAAAAAAAGTGTGTGTGTGTTACTTGCAATGATACATATGTGGTAAAATACATAGTATATAACACATTTATGTGTGCATTGGTTTCCACATAGCTGACATTATTTATCTATAATATCTACTTTTCATCCTACATGTATACTAATCATGCATGTTCTATGCATAACCACGAGTACACACATTCATGCAAAATGCAAATCAGACACAACACAATTGTCCCAATAACCAACACACCTCTATACAACGGGACGGATAGCCTAGTGGTCAGGACATTGCGACTCGCAATTTGATGGCCCGGAGTTCGATTCCGTTCGAGGGGATTTTTCCCTTGGTAAGATATAAAAGAAATAAACATAATAAAAAAGATAAACAAAAATAAATACAAACAACAACAACAAAAATTTATTTTATATAATAAATAAATAAACTCAACAATGGTGTCACAGGGCAGGACTGGCTTCCCTTCGCGGAGATGCCCGATCTGCGTAACATCGCTCTGACCGGAGAGGAGACGGACGACTCGCGTACCTGGCCTTGACCCAGGGGGAAGGGTCAATCCCGCAGCAGGCCAGGCCCTCGGCAACGACGCTGCCGTCAACTTCGGGCCAGCGGGAGTCGGGGAGAGGGGGCGGGGGGTTCAACCCTGTGTACAACTGAGGGAAGAGTGGTGGTGCTGTGGTGGTGTGTGGAGATGTGAGAGGAGGATCAAGATGCAGGGTATTGCTGAGAGGAGGGAGTTTTTGTGGGTTTGTTTTTTTCCTATGTTTTTTTGTCTGTATGCTTTAGAGATTTTTGAAGATAATGTAGGAGATCTGATAGTTTGGGGGTTTTTTTTGTTGTTTTTTAGGGGGGACGAGTCCCCCCCCCCCCCCAGTTTTTCTTATAGTGTGGAATGAAGTAGTTGAACTATCCATTCATAAGTCAGATAGTCATGGCTCTCTTATGCAGTAGTGTAAATTGAAAAAAAAAAAAAAGTTGTAAAATAGTGCAGTGATCGTGAACACTGTTTGAACACATACAGTAACATATTAACCCCTTGACTGCCAGAAAAAAACTATAATTTTTCATGACTCTTCTTTGGAAAATCATCAGTGGGTGTGACTCCACTTATACATTTGTGTTTCGCCTGCCACATAGTGTCACATTGTACAGGGTGTCAGTTTTTCTATATCAATTTTTTTTTCTAGAAGTTCAACATATATTTCTCCATTTACAACAAGGCATCAGTTCAACATCTATTTCTTCCTGGCCCTGAGCTTCTTGAATTTTCGTTTGTTTTATCAGTCTCCAATAATATGTATGGGTTTTTTTAAAATGTTATTTCAAAAAATTAAAAACCAGTATGACAAGTATTTTTCATTTGTTTTCTTCTGTTTCTGCACATATGTGTGTTTGGCAGTCATGGGGTTAAACATTTTTAGCAGAGAGTTTTTGCACAGAATATTCGTATCAAGAAAACTTGCACTTATGTAAGCAAAGTTGCCTCAGTAAGAAGTAAGGTGTTGGAGTAGTCGCTTTTCAGTTAAATTGTTAACGAGCATGTATGCAGAGAGTTTAAGTACATGATTTATATGGATTAGAAATACTGTGTAAAGAATTTTGCAGCTGTGTTCTGCTTGAAACATTACTTTATGTTATATAAGTTAATATTTTATTTCAATTCAAAGAATATTTTTTTTATATCAGTGGTAGATAAGTTTAATTAAGAAAATTGAGTATTAAAATTACTATTTTCAGTATTTGATTTTATACCTAATTATTGTCTACATCTTTATAAGTAGTGTGTGTGTGTGGTGTGTGTGTGGGGTGTGTGTGTGTGTGTGTGTGTGTGTGTGTGTGTGTGTGTGTGTGTGTGTGGCCTGCGCGTGCGTGTGTGTGTGTTTCATGAATCAGCTAAATGGGAATTTTCAGTGTGATATTAATCTCTTATCATTGTATGTTAAATTTCAATTTTAATAATATTTCCGAAGAGATTGCAGAGCTTTTTTTTCCAAACCAATGAGTCAAAATGTAATATGCAGGAATCAGAACCTACAGGTTAAAGCCAGAGCTGCTGTTCTAAGAGCTGTTAATAACGAAATCTTTAAAAAATATATTTCAAATTTTCATACCTGCGCTATGTAGAATTAGGATTCCAGTATAACTGGGCATTGTATTTTGTACACGTTAGAAGCTTGTAAAAATATATATATATAAAAAGCTTTTGGTTTTGTTTTTGATGTGGTTTTATTCAAATAGCAAAATTGACAGGTGATCCACTTACTCATTTCATAGCTGTTGGTCTCATATTATTACTGTGTTATTTTTGATGATTACATAAATATTGATAACGGTATGTTCTTATATGTGAGAGTGGTTGTTTTTGAAGTATGTTATCCGTCCATTTTGTTACACATCAGCGCGAGTTTATCAGTGATCACAGGTGTTGAATTGTTGTGCTGGTATTCTTGCATAGGTGCTCTTGAAATTTTGGCAATCATTTCAAAAAAATACATTTATAAAATGAACCTTTGATAATGACTTTCAATGCAGTTTTTTGGTCTTTTTTTTTCACCACGTGTTTTCTGTTGATTCGTCATAGTGCATTGCTTATGCAAGTTTTCGTTTTACTGGATCTCATTACGGTATTATAGAAGTTTTTATCTTTTATCATTTTCTCTGAACAAAATATTGATGCAAGGCCTTTTCAGGGAGACTTAACATAACTTGCTTTTAGAAAAGAGTATCAGTATCAAAATGTATCAAAGCCTTTCAAATTATCTGAGTATGTATGAACAAACACTGTGTCTTAGTGCATTTTCCCCCAATGGTATGGCCGAATTGGGAAGCAGTTTCTTTCCTCTGTGTCTTGAGATCTCTTCTTGAAGATTTTTTAAGGGCTTGAGTTCAGCTCAATTGTGGTAATTTTAGTTTTTCATTCTTTGGCTGGAGCTTTGAGATTCACCAAGGGAGAGATTTTGTTTACATGACTGTTTAGCATTTGCCCACCATCGAGTTAGCCACGTTCCGACTTCAAGGAAAGTCATTGTTTTGAATTTTGACTTTTCCTGGTTTGGCAGAACAAAGATGATGTATACTTATGTGTATACTTGCCAGTGCCATAGTTTTATATGATGATATGAGGATATATATATACACACATAAATTTATTCTTTCCTGTCTTCAAAAGGTATTTTGATTCTCACCAGGCCATTCATATGGATTATTTCCAGAATTTCACAGAGCCAAGCCAATGATGGGTGTTTCACCTTAAAATTGTATCATCAGGCTTGCAAACCTTAGTTGCCTTCTATGAGAACTCCTATACAAGCTTCTGTCCATACTATGTGAGACACCTCGACTGCATTAAAAAAAAAAAAAAATCCTGCCTGAAAACTACATGAGTGCTACAGGACTGTTGCTGAGTTCATGTAGGTAGTAAGGTGTATCGTGTATTCTGCAGAATAAATCTTGTTCTTCATAAATCAGGTAGGAAATTTTTGTTATTTTCCCAATTTATACCTGGTTTTAGACATTGAATATTTTGAGGAACGTCTAGGTTTTCTTCCACAAAATCTAATGGTTTCCAGAAGCTGACTCATTTCATCGTATATGCTTTTGATTTGATTTTTTACACCATTGTAGTTTACCAGTTTTAGTGTTGTACAGAGTTTTTATTAGATCTCAATATATATTGAAGAAACCACATTTTAACTTTAAAAAGAACCAGTTTTTATATTTGTGTAATATCAATTTTTATAACATATCAAAAGCTCATCAAAATTATAGTCCGGTGATGACCTCTCTTTTTCAAACAAATTGTAAAGATTTGAATTGTGGATTTGGTATTGTTGCCTCTTTTAAGAATATCAGTGTTAATTTCTGACACCAGAGAATCACTTTAATTATTATTATTATATTATCATCATCCGTCCATGGCTTGCCTTTCTGGTTGTTTACATCAGTAGTATGATTAGTATTACTATATTGTATTATATTATATCATACATATCATATTGGGTTAAATATTGCATCCTATATATGTATTGGATTTTTTGTTTTCATTTTTTCTTTTCTTCTCTTTTTTCCTGTCTTCTCTTTCATTTCTCTCTCTTTTCTTCCTTTCACAGTCTGCCTGTCTCATTCCCCTTCTCTTTTCTCTCTTTTCCTCTCCTCTCCTCCTTTCCCCCTTCAAGTTCTGTCTTAATTTTTTTTTCCATTGTCTTTTCTCTCGTTTCTTTTCTGTTCTTTTACATTTTTTTATGCTCTTCTTTTACAGTGTTATTTTAAAGTATGTGATACCTTTGCAATTTTTTTCTTTGGTTCAAATTGCATTTACCTGACAATTGTTGTGTGCAAAAAAAAAACAAAAAAACATTCCAACCCAAACCCAGAATGAAAACTATCTGCTAAAAGAAACATGATGGCTTTGCATTTTCTAGCAGTACCCAAATTTGGTTGTTTTTTCATTTTCCTTCAGGGACAACTCCAGGAGAAAATTCCAAGTAGAAATTGCCAGATTTTGTTAAATATTTGTTCAAGTATACATATGTTATAATGTTGCCTTTTCAGCAAGGAAAATCCATTTTTCTTTTCTCTTTTCTGTGATAAAAATACCCATTCTGCTTGGAAAAAAATTTTCTTTTTTTCATTTTTTGTGGTAAGAAATTACACAGTTTCTGTACTCATTTCTTTATGATACAAGTGATTTTTTTTAACGTGTACAATTTTTACTTTTACTGCTGCTTGAAATAAACCTCATTTTGTTTTTTAGCATGTCTTGAGGATTTCATCTGTTGTGTACAAGAGTATATGTGCGTATGTGTGTGAACACTCGTGTATATCTGTGACAGTAATTGCTGCTGATATGCACTTAGATTTGTGTACATGTGATATGGAGGGATAGGGTAGTAAAGCAGTTAGCAGACATAACTATAACACCCTCAATAACACAAATCCTCAAGAGAGATATGTCCCTTTGGGGGATGTTTTATTTGGTTTGGTTATTTCGTTCCTTGGCTAGACCTTGGAGGTTCACCAATGGCGAGATTTTGCCCACCATGAGGTAGCTACATTTTGACTTTAAGGATGTATGCTGGTATGTTTGTGTTACTGTAACCCACTGAATGCTGACATGAATTAAAGGATTTTTAACGTGCATGTTTGATCTTCTGCAGTGTATTTACACAAAGAAAATAAAGGCAGTTGAATTCACCTGGGAAAAGGTAAAAATCCCCACCCTTAAATCACCAGACTCCCCTGTGGGGATGCCGGGGCCTGTCAGTATAAATAGCATCCTCACCTTCTGGAAATTCTGTGCTAGGAGTTTCCTCTTTTCTATCCCTCTCTTTGTTTCTGCCTTGTTCCTTTTCTTTATGTCACCTCTTTCTTGTCTGTGTTCTGCCCTCTTGTTCCATTTTCCTTCTCTTTTTTTTCCAGAAAGACTAATAAGATACTTTCTCTCCGTGCTGAAGTCTCATGCACTGGGCCTGACTTGTCAGGCATTTAACAGCACCACAACACATTTTGCTCATATGACAAACAACAAAAGTAGCTATCTGAGTGTTCGATGAAGAAGAAGTTCTTATTCAGCAAGTACAAGAGGATATCTTTTCAACTTCCTACTGATGAAATTAAAGAACACACACCCAATATGTACATGATGTGTAGAAAACATCTTCTTCTCTCATGTAAACACTTACACACACACACACACACACACACACACACACACACACACACACACACACACACACACACACACACACGTTGGTTTTGAACCTCAAGTTGAACATGTTACTGGAGCCACTGAACTGAATGAGGTGACAGCCCTGGTATGTCTTTCTGGTTGGTAGGGACACAGGGATGGGATAGCCTAGTGGTCAGAACATTGCGCTCGCAATTTGATGACCCGGGTTTGATTCCCATTCAAGGGGATTTTTCCCCTTTAGTTAACATCAATGCAGACTTCACTCTCCCCAAAAGTTCTTCAGATGAGACTTTAAACTGATGCCTCGTGTGTGAACGCACGCAGAACATCTTGCGCACAGTGAAAACCTGTTCCGCTTTTCATAAGAGTAGGCCATTGTGTGTTGGTGAGAACAGATGACAGGATTTACAAAACTAAATACACACGGGACTCGATGAAAAAAAGCATGAGTGCTTATTCCATTATCCTCAATATAAAAGAATGAACAAAATAAATAGGGCTATAAAAAATAATGGTATGGTATGGTATGGTTTGGTTTGGTTTGGTATGGTATGGTTTGGTATGGTTTGGTTTGTATGTATGGTATGGTTTGGTATGGTATGGTATGGTTTGGTATAGTAGGGTATGGTTTGGTTTGTGTGGTATGGTTTGGAAATGTATGGTTTGGTATGGTTTGGTATAGTATGGTTTGGTGTATGGTATGGTATGGTTTGGTATGGTTTGGTATGGTATGGTTTGGTATGGTTTGGTATGGTATGGTATGGTTTGGTATGGTATGGTTTGGTTTGGTATGGTATGGTTTGGTATAGTATGGTTTGGTGTGGTATGGTATGGTATGGCAGGGTATGGTATGGTATGGTATGGTATGGTTGGTAGTCTCTTCCCTAAGTCATTACATCAGGTGGAACTGAAACTGGTACTGTCTTATCCTCCTGAGTTCCCTTTCCAGGAGGGATGCACAGCCCTGGTCTTCTCCTGTGCTTGTTACTCTGCAGGAGGTATGTCCACAGGCCTCTGCCAACACATTCTGACTCCAGAGCAGCTTTTTATTTTACAAGATACATGCCTAGTATGTTAATGTTTCTGTGGCCAACCAAACACTGATAAAATCTCCCTACTGGGGACTCACTGCTCTGAGCATTGCACAGAGGCAATGTGTCAAATGCATAGAGTAAAGGAAACGAGAAAAAAAAAGAGAAGAAAATCCACCCAAAAAAAGAAATGAAAAGATGACCAAGTAAAAATAACATGTAGCACAAAGAAATAGCCATCAATAAGAGCATGGCAAGCAGTATTCTGGGAAAGAGTTGAGGGTTTTTGGTTGGTTTTTCTCTTTTCTTTTCTTTTTTTTTTTTTTTTTTGGGGGGGGGGATTTTTTTTCAAGAAACAAATCTTTTTAACTAATCAATAGGTGGAAAATGTCATATACAAATAAATAGAACAAAAATTTATAAAACAAATAACACACTTTACAATAAAAGGTGAATATGAATCCTTGTTTCCACACATGCCCATACATACACATCTATTGTTTGTCTTTCTTTGTTCATTTATTCATTCATCTATTTGTTAACTTATTTTTTGTTCATGTCTTTTTTCACTTGGCGGTGGACATACTTTTCCTGAAAAAAAATCATTTGAGTGGAATACTGCCACTGTTAGTGTAACTTTACTTTCACTGCTACTTAATTAAACAACTACATGATATTCTATGCTTTTCATAAGAGTAGGCCAGCGTGTACCATGGGAACAGATAACACGATTTACAAAAACTGCATACACACGGGGACTGGATGTAATAAGCACATACGTCCTTATTCCATCATCCTCCACATAAAAGAATGAAAAATAAAATAAAATAAAATTATTAATCAAACTTCTGCAACAAACACTCATTAGTATGACTGCAAATTTATGTGCACCAACGTTTGTGATACCAAATTTTTGACACAACACATACACAGATCATGAGGTGCACTTTATTATATAAAAAAAATAAGAAAAAAAAAACGTCAAAAGTCAAACAAACGCTATTTTCGTGTGTTTAGTCGTTTTGCGTCAGCTTCTTACTGCTCCACCGCTGCCGTGTATATAGCCGCACTGAGTATTTTCGTTTTGTAACAATGGCGGCCACCTTGAGAACGATGACAGGTAAGGCAGTTTATGTTATTATTATCTATTTGTGCCAGAGAAATAGTGTGTGTATGGTGAAGTGAAAAGTACATGAAGATATCGCACATGTCTTGCATGGCAATATCTCAATTTGCTTTTAAAGTGCAAGAAACGAGAAGACTGTAGGCTTGTTCTGAGGTGAGTGAACATCTTGAAGTTGATGTAACGTTACGTAAGTGGACCACTGGTGTACTTTCGTACCGTAATATGTATATGTATAATAATAAATAATTTTTGTTGTTGTTGATGTTCCTTTATCGTCTTTCTGTTTCACGAGAGCAGCCATTCCCTTGTTGTCATAAGATATTATATATTATTAGTGCACAACACTGCACATTGTTTTGCTGGAGTTTTCTCTGAAAATTGAGTCTACTCTTAACAACGGACATTGAGTCAACTGTCAAAGGTTTTTGTAGATCTATCGATCTCAAAGACAGTTGAGGACAGCGTCATGAACTGCAGAATGTTTTTAATGAATGAATCTGTAAAGTAGTTTTAAAAGAGCTATAATTAAAAACCTCTGCATTTTCCATATCAGGTGTGATGGCAGTTCTAGGGGAAAAGGGGTGGGGGGGGGGGGGGGGGGAGAGACTCTCACTCTCACTTCCCTATCTCAGTGTCTGAGTCAGACACTGAGACAGGGAAAAATTATATGACCAGTGAGGAACACAATAGTAATGATTTATTTACTATAGTATCCTTGAAATAAAAGAATAAACTAAAACAATAGATCGATGACAATAGCACAGCACACTCAGGGGTTAAGGCTGCCACGTTCGGACTTCAGGGATGATGTCTTTAGAAACTTGATATTATATACAATCCACACTAGTGTCAGCTGTCATTGACAGTTGAGTCGACACTAGTGTGCACTATATTTTAAGTTTTTTGTTATCCATTCCTATCAGCATGCTGTGGCCTACTCATGATTAACTCAGGCTACTTTAATGAATGGTGGAACAGTTTTAGTAGTGTGCTATACTAATACTAATGCTAATGCTGTACTAATTATAGAGTATGTTCTGCATGTGTTCGCATGTGGACCTTGACTATCAAACTAGGCCTATCATTTATCACCATAGTCAGAATATGAGAACGTGACTACCTTTAAGGCCGGTGGGCAATATTATGGTCGCATATGCAAAATCTCACCACTGGTGAACCTCCAAGCCCCAGCCAAGGAACAACCCCCCCCCCCCCCCCCCCCCCGTCTTATCTGAATTGGTACTGATGTTAACTCCAGGAGAGAAATCCCTGCAAGCGGGTGCTCAGTAAGGGCTTAATCAAGAGCCATCAGATCATGAAGATCATAGATCCAGCTACCAGAACCATCTCCCATGTTAATGATGTTTTCATTTCTTTGTTATTGAAATGTTCTGCATATCTCATTATCTGCATACATATGGTATGTTCATTGTCATTGTCATTTTTTACTTGAGTAGCTTTATGGTTTATTTGAATATAGTTTTGGGGTTGAGGTTTTCCTTTTTTTTTTCTTTTTTCTTTTTAGTCAGAGGAGTAGGAGTGAGGATCAGGATTTTCTTTTTTCAGCTTTCCTTCTCAGGGCTTAGGTTTGGTGCCACATCTCGGTGATTATTTATTGTTGCTTTTTAGGTTTTTAAGATACATAATATTTTTTATATATGTATGTATGTACCTTTTCATCAGCTTTAGTATATTGTTTCCATTTCTAGCCTATAGTTCTAAAGTTTTTTCCCGTTGCTGTGTTGCAGTTCGCCTTCTGGGCCTGACCAGACAAAGCCTCCAGCAGACAGCGGTGGCCGTACGACATCACTCTGAAGATGGCAACACGACGACCAGTGGCAAGTCAAAGAGGCGTAAAGGCAAAACGCCGGCGGGAAACTGGACGAGGAATGGGAAGGAGAGGAGGAGGAGAGGCAGCCCCAAGGAGAACAGGAGCCACTGGAGCGATTCCCCAACGACACCAACCCCATCACTGGTGAGATCGGCGGGCCTCGTGGGCCTGAGCCCACACGGTATGGGGACTGGGAGCGCAAAGGGAGAGTGACTGATTTCTGAGCTCCACCAGCATTTTTCGTGTTGGTTTTTTTTTTGGTGGAGTTTTTGATGTGTGTGTGTGTCTGTGGTTTGTTGTTGTTTGTTTTTTTAAACCAGAAATCAACTTTTTTTGTGTTAATGGATTCGAAGGATGTGATTGAAACCGTTTTCTGTGGGTTCCTTTGATGGGAGATAAAAGAGTTACATTATTCTAAACTTTTCAAAAGTGTTAGTGGTTTTGATTTTCTACCCTGCATATTGAAGAGGCTGGATTAGTTGTCGAGGAAACGGATTGTAGAATGAGGAGTATTGGCTTTTTGGCAGAACTGAAAATTCATCTTGACTGCTTTTCATTCAGTCTCCAACCATATGAAAAAGATACTTGTATAGTTAACGCCCAATGTAAAGATCTCTGTTTTTGTGAGTTTAAATTTGGAAAGAAAATCTCTTACTCAAGCTTGAAGAATGTGTGCATAACTGTACATTGATTAGGGACTGTGGTAAAAGAAGGGATGATCATTGTAAAAAGCAGTGTAAAAGGCAATTTGAGACACATTGTACAGGACTTGTGAATAAAAGGGTCACTGACCCATTCAGATACCGCACCCACTTGATTTTTTTTGGATTGTTGTTGCTGTGATTCGTGTAATAGTGGTGATCTTGCAAAGTAGCAAATAAGATGACATGTCGCATGACATCAACCAAAACCAAGACAGTGTGGTTGGCTATTGCGTAAGTTCACTATCTACATGTTTTACAGTCTGAAAACAGATTTTATATATATATATATATATATCTCCTCTGAAGTTGGATCATGGCTGCCTGTATGGCAAGGTGCTTGACAAAAATAATGAAAAAGCATGCAAACTTCTCATCCAGTGTAAGCTTACAGGTCTCCTAGTGAATGCCAGATGTGATGACAGAGACAGTGCATGTTTTGAGTGACACCCGGTGTGTTAACCCTGAAATGAATGCCTTACATTAGCAACAAGAATGGAGGTAAAGGCTGTGTGACACTCGGTTTACAAATTTATCATACCAGAACTTACTCATTTGAGCCATATGTATACAGAAGATAACATGTATACATGTGTAAATCGCAAATGAAGAGGCTTCTTTCTAAATTCTTAAGAGGCCGAGACACACAAAAATTAACTAGCTCTTCTATAGCCTGAAGGATTTCAAAAGAGGGGGGGTGGGGGAGGGAGCAGACAAAGAAAGAATTTTATAAACGTCTGCTTCTGGTAGGATGGTGGATGCTCTCTTGGTACATATGATACTCCCCACATCCCAGAAATTCTGTGGTAGAAATTTTTACTTATCTGTTTTACCTCTTTCTGTAATTATTTTTTTTGTCATCTCATCTTGCCCTTCGTTATCATCTTCTTTCTCCATACATTAATTTGCTCTTTGTTTCCAGCAGACCTTGACTTCTTTTTTTCTTTCTCCCCCCCCCCCCCCCCCCTCAGGTTCAGACAGACATGTTGTCATTGCTGTTTGATTCAGACTGCTAGGTAGCGATATATTTTGTAAACACTGGGATGGGCTCAGGATGTGAATTCCCCATGTGGCCTTTTTTTTATATTCATTTGGTTACCTTGTATATTTGTTTCCTTTTTTTTTTAACTGCTTTGTTCATAATCTGTAGCTGATAAAGGGGATTTAGTTGGCACTGGTGTCCTGAGCATGGCCTAGTGGCCTTCAGGAATCCAATGGAAGAAAGCAAATTGTCCAGGTAGAACTATAGTAAGGTTAGATACTAAATAGTTGTCTTCTCTGAAATGTAAAGAAAAATCTTCAGCTTGATTTGATGGGGGAAAGTTTGCAGAATACTGGTTCAGAGTGTTTTCAAAACTGAGGAATGTCAGTAATGATGCAGTAGGTTTTCTTCCTCCTCAAGCACATCCTTCAGGGATACTTTGCTGCCTGTCTGTCTGTCTGCGTTACTACTTACAGAACCCTGGTCCCCTTCTTCCCTGAAGTCTTTGATGGTTTTTTTTAGATCACAGGCAGATCTATAAGTTGTCTGGCTTCAGCTTCCATAGGCAAGATTTGGGGCTTGGAAGTTAGATTGCTCTAGCCAAGGTTCTGATTTTAACACTTTTTCTGTCCTTGTTCACTTCTTTTATTTCTTAGACAATGAAATAAGTGCTTATTCATGTTTTTTTTTTTCTTAAATCCTATCCTGGTGTGCATGGGGTTTTGTGTATTTTCTTTTTTTGTTAACCATTCTTACCGGTACAAATTTAAAGGCCTACTCTTACAAAAGGCAGAACAGGTTTTTAAAGTGTGCTCAAAATGTTCAGTGTGCATTTCGCACACACTGGAATGTAGGTTTATACTAACTATCCAGAGGACTTCAGGTGACTGTGTTTGTTTGATTAGAAGTCTTTCTCAGGGAATGTTTGTTCTCATTGCTGATGGACTTACGATTGCTGTGTAGAATGAAGAGTCTGAGTACAATGGGTATCTTTAGGATTAGACTAGAGCTTGAAAGTCAGGGGTATGCAGCATCAGCCTAAGAACACCTGTAGATATCCAGCGCTGTGGACTTGCGCAGTGTTGGGGACTTCAGTGTTGGACTGGATCAGTGATGACACTCAACATTGTTCTGGAGAGGACTGAAGGGATTGACATAGTTCGCTTTAAATTCACAGGAAATCCTTGATATAGCCTCAGCTGGTTGTTAGTTGAGCTCCAAATGATTTATCTCTAAAAGTATGAAGCTCACATAGGAAATAATGGTATGTGAGTGCCCAATTTTTTTTTTGTTTTTTTGTTTAGATTTTTTTGTGGGGGGTGGAGAGGGGGATGGTGTATGTGGTTATTTGATGAACAAACTCTTTTTTTCTAAAAACATTCCAGTGGACGTGAACGCTGACTGAAGAGCCAAGAGTTGGCTCCTATCTCTTGGTGACTAACGGATTCAGACAAAGCTAAGACCCATTCCACCTTTCAGTAGAGTCCTTCATACTATCATAGTGTGCCTGTGGGAATGAATGACAACATTGTTATATTGATGGCAGTTTTCTGTGCTAGGATGCATGTTGTACCCTTTTTAGCTGGTGAATGCATGCACTCAAGTCATTATTTTTTCCAGATTATGAGGCACACTGGCATATAAGCCACACCTCCATAATCATACATGAAACAGTCACTTGACTTGTAAATCTTTCCTTGACTGAAAATCTAGAAGCTATGTACTGAAAATCTTAAAACAGCCGTCTTTGTCAGAAAGAAAAAGAAAAGTTGATTTGGCAAAGATTTATAGTGAATAATTTGTAGTGGTTTTCCCCAAAGTTCAGTTTCGGTGGAGTCTTTGGACAGCTTTCAATCCAAGTGGCAGATATCTACAATTGTTTTTAACAGTCCTCAGATTATACATGTATTAAACAATTATTACTGTTCAGTCTGAAGGTTACCTTTACTCTGTAAGCAGTTGGAGGGGGGGGGGGGCAGGTAGAGGAGGGGGAGGGGTTCTGCTGCAGCTGCTTTTTTGTAATAAGTAGTAAATGATTAAATTGGGAAGGCAGGCAGGTAGGTAGGTGGGTAAATGGGTTAGGTAGGTAGGTAGGTTGTCAGACAGACATATCATGGTATTTTATTGTTGCTTTTTGCTGCCTCCTGTTTTGTGTCATCGTTCTTATCCTGTTTACTGCTCATTTCAATCTCTCAGCCCCAGCCATGCTCTGGTTTGAAATGTACAATCCTCAGGGTCAGGAAGCCTCAGGGAGCTGATCAAATGTGGCTGACGTAGGGCCACCATCCAGACGGGCCTTGCACTGCTGCTGGGCTCTTGTGGCCAGTTGGGCTCCAATTTTTTGGGGGGAAATAATTTAATTTTAGAGGTTGGGGGAGGGGGGGGGGAAGCTAGCATGCAGGACTAGTTGAATGGAGGATAAGGATTATTTATTGGGCACTTTTACGGAGGCTTTAAAAAAAAAAATTTATTCTGGACTTTAGTGATTGAAGTTATTAGATCAGGGCTCCCACTCGTAAGTGAATTTCCAAATTTTGGTGAAAAATAAAAACCAAATGTCCGTCAAAAACAAAAAAATTGGGTTAGGAGTTGGATGAGGGGGAAAAAAAACCCAGGAAGACGTGATTTGGTATTCACAGAACATTTTGTTCATTCATGCTTGTAGACAATGCTGAAATCCCGAATCTTGTGGACTATTCTCCTACCTTTATCAGAGTAAGGAGGGGCTTGTTTTCTGTGATTAAAGTAAAACCAGGCTCAGTCTCATGTTGTATTCCAACTGCATGCAACAGCAAGAAGCTACAGAAATGAAGATGATCAAAGGCTGTATGATTAGAGAGTGAGCTAAGTGGTTTAACTTAAAATTGGAAGAATAAAAAGCCCAAATGACTATGGTTTCAAAAATGAAGTATTACGATTTGTTTAAATTTTGTTTCAGCATCTAAAAAAACAAAAAAGCAGGGAAGGCCTACTTCCCGAATATTGGTAAAGTATTGTGAGGTGGCAAGTTCTGCCACAGATATCAGGAGATGATAGAGGACAAGTGCAGAGTTTGGCAGACATTATCTCTGATTATGAAATCAACAGGTTTAGGCAGCAGCAGAGAACAACTTTCGTCTCGCTGATATTTTTACTATTGGACTGAACACAGTAAAGAGCTCTAGGCAATCTGCTTAATTTGGTTTCATGAAAATGGCAGTTAGATAAATATGTCAGTTTGCAGCATTTTGAATGAAACATTCAATAAATTTTATCTCCTAGGTGAGTATGTTTTTGCTACCCCCTTCCACAAATTTCCTGAGTGGGAGCCCTTGCCTTACTAAAAAAAAGTCATAGGTAAGCTATATTTTAACACAGTCATGGGTATTAGAAACATGCTGTTAGATTTAGATGTAGAGTTAGAGATTGGTAAGATTACATATATGTGTAGTTTAAGCCCATACAAGATAGGCCTATAGAGTTAGAGATATGAAGATTATGCACATATCAGTTTAAACCGATGCAAAATAGGCCTATAGAGTCAGAGACATGCAGATAATGTACATAAATGTATGCAGTTTAAGCCCATGGAAGAGGCATATCTCCAGCTTATTCAGTTATTGGCAGGTTCAGTGAGGTGGGCTTAGATTTTTTTTTTTTTTTTTTTTTTAGATGGGCTTAGATCAGTCTGCTATGGAGGGAGGGCTTAAAATATCACAGGTGATTTTTTTTTTTTTTTTTTTAGTGTGTGGTCAGCCCTGACATAGCCCTCATGGTTATTTGGGTTTATAAATCATAGCAGTCACATGTTGTGGGTTTGCTTGCTTGTAATTAAGTGATCCGCTACAGAGTCAGGTTAGTTAATGCGATAGTCACAGGTGATTATCTTTTTCCACTTGATGTCAGCCATTAACAGCCCTTGCAGTCAGGTAGGTTGGAAATCTTACCTGTATGTCGTCAATGTGCTTGTTAGTTGTTGTGCAATTTCTTGCAGGTGCTTCCCAAGAGACAGATGGAAATGGGCAGAAACCTCCCTGAGCAAAATTAGCATACGCCATAAATCGTTTAACAGGCCAAGATCCTTCATCATAGTTCACCCCTGAACAACACCACTTCTAACCACAGGAGGTGCAGCAAAGAAATCTTGACCACACAGAGAGCTGACAGAGGAAAATGAGAGCAGTGTCGGAGAGGTTCTACAGTTCTCTGAATGCGTGAAAGGGTGCGAGCTCTTGGCATCTACTTGTGGGGTCTTCTCTGATCTTGTAGCAGTCGGGTCCTTAGGATGAGACGATAAAAGGCAGGTCCTGTGTGTATACACATCATCTTGTGTAGGGTTGGCTTTCTAAAGCAATCTGAGATGGCAGGTTTGACTTGCCAGGGCATTTCACTTTGGAGTTAACTAAGGCTCTGTGCCTGATAAAACTAAGATCATGTAGGGTGGACTTGCTGAAGACAGAACTGCATGAAAGTGACTCTGCAGAGCCCTGAAGAACTCCCAGGGAGTTGAAGGGAAGAGGAGAGAGAAGAAGAGTTGAAGACACAACCCCCCACTATTGTCTAGTAGATGCTTGAGGGCTCGTATTTCAGAGATCTCCAACACTGCTGTCGTTTTTCTCTTAAGAGCTCTCTCTGTGGTCAAGATTTTTGTGTGTGCACCTCCTGTGTTAGAAGTGTGTTGTTGGGGGTGAGTATGATGAGGATCTTGGCCTGTTTTAAACGATTTATGGCGTATGCTAACTCTTTGCCTGGGGGAGATTTCTGCTGTTTTCATCAGTCTCTTCAACGCACCAGGAGAGATGAAGTTGTCGTGTGTGTGTACCCGCCGCCATCCCCGACCAACCACCCCAGAGATAATTTCTTTATATAGGAGACAGGCAGCTGACCACAGCTCACACCACTCTCTCTCAGCCAATCAGAACACACCACAATACACCAGTGCTGTTCATGGGGCACACTTTATTCACATTGCATGAACAGAAAACACAACTCACTGAGGGGGGGGGAAAGGAGAGGGGAGGGGGGAAAGAGAGAGAGGGGGGGGGGGAAAGGAGAGAGAGGGGGAGGGGGGGAAAGGAGAGAGAGGGGGGGGGGGAAGAGAGGGGAAAGGAGAGGGGGGAGGGGGGGAAGGAAGAGAGAGGGGGAGGAAGAAGAGGGGGGAGGAGGTGAAGAAGAACAGAGGGGGGGGAGAAATGTAAAGGACGGGGGAGGGGGGGGAGAAATGTAAAGGACAGGGAGGGGGGGGGAAATGTAAAGGACGGGGGGGGGGAGATAACTAATGGAGAGGTTTAATAATGAACCAACTACTATCGAGAAGTGGGGGGGATTCTACTTTTCATCTATAAACCTATTTCTTTGAATATAAACCTACTTGATAATTATTAAACAAGTTAACACATAAAAATCAAATAAGAATTAAAACTGTCCTAACAACCCTATCAAAACATATCGACACTCTTTCCTGTCTTATCTTTGGATAGAAAAAAATAAATTCAAAAGATGGAGCATTAATAGAGGAAATTTATATCAACCTTCATTAGCTAACATCTAATCAGTGTTGATTCTAAGATTTCAAAATACTGGTGCCCACGGAAATCGACCCTAAAATTAAAAAAAGGAAAAAAAGGGAGGGGGGGGGGGGAAGCACCAGGGTGCTTGGCTAAGTGCAAGTCAGGTGCACTATGGAAGTTACAGTGCATCTGTTTCTCCTTCTGTGGTGGATGAGGCACGAAGCTCCACATTTTACACAGTAATAGAATGTGCAGGAATCACAACTACCCTACAGCCTTGTAAAATTAGCTCTGCATCTTGAGTGCATCTTTTGATATTGATATTTCTCCCATACCTAACCCTTCTCACTTTGAAAAAACAACACCCTACCTCATCTAGAATTGCTGCAGTCTGATAAAATTCTGTGACTGAGACACATATCACTGCTTCTGTTTTTTCTCATATTCTCAATCTCGGGGGTTTGGGGTTTTTTTTTTGGGGGGTGTCAAATTTCAATCTGATTTTTTTTAAGTTCTTGAAATTTCAATTTAATTCTTTTCTTCCATTATTCAAATTTCTCTCAATCTCTGATTTCATTTTTTCTTTCAGATGTGGAGTCAAGAGCCTGCTGAAGTGGTTTTAAATCAATTTGTCAGCTGTAAAATCTGCCTGCAGAGAGTGTGAATTCTCTCCCTTTCTTGGTAAAGCGACAAAAGAAATAACCTTTGAAAAGTCAAATTTCAGAGTCTGGCTGCGTGTGTTTTGGGTTTTTTTTCCCTCTTTTGCTCGTTGCCCTGGATCTACTGTCATCTTGTTTATTAAAAAAAAAAAGGGGTGGGGGGAGATAAAGCAGAAGCAATGATTGGTCAAAAAACTAAATGCTCAGCCAATCTGAGCCATTGGCAAAAACTATGCTAATCACACAACAGTTCTAACAGTGCAACCATTGCTACAGAGTCTGAATTTAAAAAAAAAATTTTTTACAGCTGATAGGGGAAGATCTGCAATTCTGCATCGCCTCATCCTAGAATCAACACTGATTATAAACTATATGAGTCTGATGATTACGAAGACTGTGCTGGTGGAAAAAAAACAACTACTAGGCATCAGACTGAACAGACAGGGGGGGGGGGGGGACAACAAATGGGTAGTTTTATGAGCAGCCACAGGGAGAACAGGACTTCTCTCCATTGACGTGTACAAAGATCATTTCACAACTGGCTCTCTGAGAAAAAGAAAAACTTTTCTGAAATTCTGTGGTGGGTTGGGAGTTGCCCTTCCCTGGAGCAAAATAATGAAAAGTGTTCAGAATGGTGCAATTTTCTTTGAATCTAAACGCTTTTATTTCTACTGTGTCATAATCTCAAATTATCCATTCCATTCAGATGTTGGTCTGCTCATTTCTTTGCCCATTTGTACACATCTACATTATTTGTTTGAGCCGTGCCTACTTTCTTGGGTGCCTCGGTCACTGCTGTTATTTGTTACCATAACCCTTTCCACACCCCCCCCACCCCCCCAAATCTACCAACTAGATCCCTTAGCCCCCATTCTTCATTGAGAAAAAGTATTCAATATTAACATTTGAATATCTGACCCACAGAATCTGTTAGAGGGTCATTCTGATAGCTGTTACCCAGCTTTCAAAACCAAATAGGCTACCAAACAGTACATCATCCAGTTTTTATCAGTCTTTGCTGATCTTTAATCCTTTAAAAAGTATTTCCTTAACATGATGTCAGAAAGCGACATTTTATCAATGTTAAACAAATTTTCAAGCAAGCAAAACAACACAGTGTTTGCCCTCTCTTGCACCAGAAACCTGAACTATTTTGTGATGTTCCTGTCACCTGCTACTGCCATGGAGAAAAGTACAACTGCTCTGTTTCACATTCTTCTCTGTTCTGTTTTTTTTTTTTTTATCATTACGTCTTTTTTGTTGGTCTGCTCATTTCTTTGCCCATTTGTACACATCTACATTATTTGTTCGAGCCGTGCCTACTTTTCTTGGGTGTCTCGGTCACTGCTGTTATTTGTTACCATACCCTTTCCACCCCCCCCCCCCCCCCCCCCAAATCTACCAACATCTACACGCAGACTACCTGGTGTACACGGTACTGAAGCCAAAGGATGTTTCTTTGAAAAATGAATCAGAGATCTACAGGGCAATAACACCACCACCTGGGATCAGTATATGACCACAACACAACTCTGTCCACCTCCTCCCTACACTGGTCAGGGACACATTGAGCACTGCTGGTTCTCCACTAAACTAAAACTGACCTCTGCACTGTACACACTGTTAACCCAGGAGCCAAGAAGACAAGAGTTTGGGAATAATCAAAACCAGTGAATCTCTGGAAGAAAAGCCTGGAGTATGAAGGTTACATGAACCATGATGAACGAACACCTGTGCACAGGAAATAATCACCAGCCAAAACCACTGCACTGTATGCTTCATTAAGCTTTGTTGACGCACAATTCCATCACCTGGGTTGATGTTTCCTTATGCGCACACTGCATTTGATGATGAGAACCAATTCCTGTGAGGCAGATTCTATTGTAGTGAAAATAACAGTAGCTATAAGACTGGCCAATGTGCCCATTTTACTGTCATCAACAAATCTACCTTCCTGATTTGTGACGCTCCACCATGAAATGAGTCACTTAGCACCTGACCCACCTTTCTGCTAGAGGCATTCAAGGCAGGTGGGGGTCAGGTTGTCATTTTGAGAATGTGATTCATTATAAAACTGTAGCCATTATTCTACCTTGTACTGAAGTAATTTTGTTTCCTTTTGCTTTTAAATGTGTTTTGAAAATACCCAAGCCCTCATTTTGCCAAACTTGTCGATTTCTCAAGTCCAGCAGTGTTATCATTTCAATTTGTAACAACTTTTTATAGAATCATCCAATTTTGAATCTGTATTGAATAGCCTTTTTTTGTGCAGATTTATAACATGTCAATAACTAAAAATTGACCTCTGATGCAATGCAACTCACTATGTGGTGGAGCATCACATTTTCCAAAGTGAAAGAGCCACAACAACGGAAACTATACAAAAACATGCCCCCAACAGCCTGACCCACTCCTGAATTGGGACAATTCTACACGACAGGAGACCATACAGGAGATGGGCTATAACCAATCTCCGAACCAAAACAAAGACATAAAAAGCACACAAAACCAATGGTAGACATTAAAAAAAAAACCCACCCATTTCCCTCTTTGCAATCTAAAATACTGTCTGTCCAGTCTGATGCCATCCTACTCTCAAATAAAATAAAATTTTGTAAAATATTTGTTCTACTTAGTTCTAAACAAAAAGCATTTTTCAAAGCCTTCAAACCCTGTCTTGACTATAGGACTGATAAAGATACTACTAAGGGGAAGGGGGGATGGGGGGGGGGGGGAAATGGGATGGGGCAAGAAAAAGAAACAGATTGAAACCTACCTTGACTCAAGTTGATGTTGTCACACTTTTCTGCTACTGCATGAGAAATGTACACATGAACAAGAGGGGGACAATATAATTGAACCTTATCAATAAATGAGATGTTTCAGATGAGAGATGAACTTATGACTGATGGAAACGCCAGAGTTGATTCTAGGAAACTCGAAGGGCACTCTAAAATGACAAAAAAAAGCCCCAGGACACACTCTCACCCATCCTTCCACTGTTCTCCCAAAGCACAAAGGCAGGCTAGGCTAGCCCCCCTCCCCTGCTACAATCTGTCTTGTTGCCTCTGACAGAAAACACTGCCTTCAAAACCTGCCACCATCTTTTGCCAGCTGATTCCAGGGCAAGCTGGCTTCTGTGGTATAACATGACTTCTTCCAGTCTTCGATTCCAATCTGTCTTCTGATCTTCATTCAACAGTTCCAATCCAATCCAATCATGTTTCTCTGTTTTAGAGATAATAAAGTATTTTGAACTGAATGTTTATAGCCCAGCAAGTACTGGTGCACATGTCCCAACTTTACACTTGGGGGTCACCCAGAATATGCACTGTCATGTTCATCCACACTGGGAATCACTGTGAGACATGTAGGCCTGTACATTGATTAAGTTTGCATTTCAGACTTATTTCAGATACCTCGCCATATAGGCAGCAACACTGAAGACCATCTCAACATAAGATTTGAAAGCGTAACACCATTGTGATACAGGCCTTGGCACACACCAATAACTAACAAAGCTTTTAGTCTGGGTTAAAATGTTATCAAAATCAGGAACCTGATCAAATTTTAACAGCTTGTGCACAGTGCAATACTCTCTTTCCTAACGAAAAACATGAATTTTTGAGGTAGTTGGATTTAAAGCAATAACGTTTTCGTCATCACAGTTTTTGTTACTCGGATTTAAAGCAATAACATTGCCATCATCATCATTTTTGTTCTCTTGGTTTCCTGAACAGAACATTTGCATTGTTCATTGCCTTGTTTTCAATAAGGAATGCATCAGTACAAATAGCAAGACTTTGGTCTGAGCTCCTAGTGCTTGGCCTGTCAGAAGTACAGACAGAAACAGTGGTTAGTTAATTAACTTCAAGTCAGAAATACAGATGTATAGAAACTGTGGTTAGCTAAACTGTGGTTAGCTAACTCCAGTCAGAAATACAGATCGAAACAACGGCTAAGTAACTTCAAGTCAGAAATACAGATAGAAATGGCAGTTAGCTAATTTCAAGTCAGAAATTACAGATCGAAACAGCAATTACAAGATAGAAACTGAGGTTGGCTAACTTAAGTTAAAAATACAGATAGGGCAATTACAGTAAGAAAGGGCAATTACAGTAAGAAAGGCAATTATGGATAAACGGCAATTACTGATAGAAACGGCAATTACTGATAGAAACGGCAATTACTGATAGAAACAGCAATTACAGATAGAAACGGCAATTACAGATAGAAACGGCAATTACAGATAGAAACGGCAATTACTGATAGAAACGGCAATTACTGATAGAAACGGCAATTTGGATAGAAACGGCAATTACAGATAGAAACGGCAATTACTGATAGAAACAGCAATTACTGATAGAAACAGCAATTACAGGGGAAAAAAACGGCAATTACAGATAGAAACTGAGGTTGGCTGACTTCAAGTTAGAAATACAGATAGAAACGGCAATTACAGAGAGAAACAGCAATTACAGAGAGAACAGCAATTGCAGACAGAAACAGCAATTGCAGACAGAAACAGCAATTACAGACAGAAACAGCAATTACAGACAGAAACAGCAATTACAGACAGAAACAGCAATTACAGACAGAAACAGCAATTACAGACAAAAACAGCAATTGCAGACAGAAACAGCAATTACAGAGAAAACAGCAATTACAGACAGAAACAGCAATTACAGATAGAACAGCAATTACAGATAGAAACAGCAGCTAAGTAACTCAAATCAGAAATACAGATAGAAACTGAGGTTGGCTAACTCGAGTCAGAATTACAGATAGGAACAGCAGTTACAGATAGGAACTGAAGTTCCAGTTAATTCACAAAACAGATGGAATCATGCACCCTCTGTTAATTATGTGCACTGCCCACAATTCTATGCAGCCAGATTATAAATAAACTCTGCAGGAATCCCGCAATGCCCCAACCTAGAATCAACTCTGGAACCTACAAAAGACATGATATAGATAGAGATAGATATAGAGATATATAGATAGATAGATAGAGGACCACAACACAAAGCTACCAACATTGTGTGTGTGACAAAGAAATAAAAACTGCTCCACATCCCTCAGAATGGAAGTGAGGATGATGACATCTCCTGGTCTTCCTGCTTTCACTGTCCTTCCTCTCATACGTAGTAGTCAACAACAAAAAATTATATAAAAAAAAAAAAGGCTTCACCGCTGACACAAAGTGTTCTGGCTTCAGACACATGGCTGGTGGAGATCAGGAGCGCAGGGCACAGAACTGCTGGAACACCTCCAGGATGTGAATGTCTATGTCGGACGTGAACAGCAGGCTCTCCAGTGTGTTGATGTACTTGAACACCAACTCGTGGTGCTGAAACACACATACATCAGTAGTACCACTTTTTTTTTTCCAGTCATGGCACATTTCTGGGTGTTTAATTCCAGGTTCTCTTCCCAGGGAGGAAAGTGCATTTTATCTATCTATTCATTCATCTTATTTGTTCTTTAATTTTGAGGGTAATGGAATAAGCACTCTTTTTTTTAATATCCATTCCCCAGGTGTATGCAGTTTTGTAAATTTTGTCATTCATTATCACTGGCACACAAAGGCCTACTCTTCTGAAACACGGAATGGGTTTTAACATATGTGCAAGATGTTCTGTGTGCATTCGCACATGGGACCTCGGTTTATAGTCTCATCTGAATGACTTTTGGGGGGAGTGGAGGCAGCACTGATGTCCAGACAAAAAATCCTCTTGAACGAGAATTGAACCCAGGTCAGCAGATCACAAGCGCATCACTCTGACCACCAGGCTATCCTGTCAAGAGCAGCGCAACCCGTTATTTTTTTTCCCTGTCTACAGTGTGTATTTGTTTCCCTATCAGAGTATCATTTTTAGACAGAATATTACCAGGGACAACTCCCTTGTTGCCATGGGCTCTTTAATGTGTGCTAAATGCATGTTACACACAGGACCTGGGTTTATCGTCTCATCTGAAAGACCAGCACACAGATCATCACTCATGGTCGAAAGGATGGGGGAAAGCTTCAGGCACAAACAGGAATGGGCCTGGATTGAACTCCAACTGTTACCTGTCTAGGCAGGTGCATTACCTCTAGATCACTGATCCAAATAAGCATATAGGGATAAAGCACCAGAAAATTTGGCTAATCATTTTTTTAAAATTGTACACAAAAATGTAAAACTGAAAATCCTACAATGAATGATTATCTTGAAAAACTCTGTATACCTTTTTCCCCCCTTCAAATCCAACATGTAAGCTGTGTAGGAACAGCAGGACACGAATGTCGCGAAAAGTGATGCAGCAAAAAACACAAAAAACCGCACACAATACTATTTGTTAATTAAAATTCCATATTTTCCAGAGTGTTGGTTGGTTAACTCACCTGAAGGAAGATGTGCTGGAGGCGCTCGATGACCCACTTGTACCAGGGAGTGTTGTAGTCAATGCTGCGAGTTTCACAGTCAGCCAGATGTTCTGTCAGCACCATGATGAACCTCTGCAATAAAGGAACACCACATTCAGTCTTTTCTATCACTCCAACGTTACAGCTCTGAGGGTCACCAATGGTGAGATCTTGGCATACGCGACCATCACCCCACCCCTCCCCAACCACCACGATTTAGGTAGCTGTATTCCAACTTTGGGGTTGGTGTCTAAACAGGACACCTATGTGCATGCGAAACTGAAATTTTGTTATCTATGCCCCTTGCTTTTACCAAGTCCCCAATGTGGTCAGTCCTGCTGCAATGAGCTTCAGCTGAGAGTAACTGAAAGCTATGGCACAATATCCTGAACCCACAGTATCTTGCATGGAGAAAGAAGTGTCTAGCCAGGTCATAACCTGTTTGCAAGTCTGGAGACAAATAGCCTTCATCTGAAGAGGACGGTTTTAAACCATTATCTATCTATCTATCTATCTATCTATCTATCTATTTATCTATCTATCTATCTATCTATCTATCCCTTAAGTCTTGCGACCTTGGGGGCACCCCTGAAGACTTTACAACCAGTTCCCTCCATTCCTCTCTCTGTTCTGCCTTTCTCAAAGTTTTGTTGAGTTCTAGGCCTGTCCATTCGCTGATGTTGTCCTCCCATCTCTTCCTTGGTCTGCCTCTTTTTCTTCCTCCTTGGACAGTGCCTTGGAGAATTGTTTTTGCAAGTCCTTTTGATCTTGTGACATGCCTGTACCATTTAAGATTACGCTTCTTTAAGATTGATAGAAGGTTTTCATAGGGACCAATTATATAGACAGGTTTTGGACAGGAACTCCCGACATTTTAGAATAACACAAAATGTCCATGGACTTATCATGACACAGGAAGAGTTCAGCTTTACGCACATTTTTTTTTTTAAACAACAATTCAGAGGAAATATCTAGCACTCACAAAAAAATGTCTTCTTTGATGCTGATGGTAGAAAAGAAGGAAAACAAAAGTGAGGATCAAGCACCGAGGTAACAGCACTGCTGCTTACATATTCTGGTTCTATGCATCAAAATTAATGTTTATCCTAAACCCCCCCTTTTTTTTCAATATATATTTTTCCTTTTTTTAAATTTTATTTTGGGGGTGGGGATAAAAGGGACCTTAATCTACAGTGAGGCTGAAACATTTTCTGATTTAGGGAAGTGAAATTTTTTTATATATTTTTTTTAAGGATTTTGAGTCTGTGATCATTTGTAACCTAGTGGGGTTCTACAATGATTTATCAAACTTTCAACAACAACAAAAATCAAACTTTCCCCACCTGGAAAATGACGAGGAAAAGGTTTTTCTGTTGGCTGGTTGCTGTTTCCAGTCTCTCCTCCATGCGTTCAATCATCTCTTCTGTCGGCACTTCTTCATCGGAAAAGATCTCCATTCCATCCGCCTCCTGGTGACAGACAGACATCAACCCATAAAAAACAATAGCACTTACACATAGCACTTTTCATCATTGTAACTCACCAATAAAAACAATAGCACTTACACATAGCACTTTTATCATTGTAACTCAACCAATAAAAAACAATAGTACTTACACATAGCACTTTTCATCATTGTAACTCACCAATAAAAACAATAGCACTTACACATAGCACTTTTCATCATTGTAACTCACCAATAAAAACAATAGCACTTACACATAGCACTGTTATCACTGTAAATCAACCAATCAAAAACAATAGCACTTACACATAGCACTGTAATCATTATAACTCAACCAATAAAAAACAAACCACTTACACATAGCACTGTTATCACTGTAAATCAACCAATAAAAACAATACCACTTACACATAGCACTTTTCATCACTGTAACTCAACCAATAAAAACAATAGCACTTACACATAGCACTTTTCATCATTGTAACTCACCAATAAAAACAATACCACTTACACATAGCACTTTTCATCACTGTAACTCAACCATATAAAAACAATGCACTTACACATAGCACTTTTCATCATTGTAACTCACCAATAAAAACAATACCACTTACACATAGCACTTTTCATCATTGTAACTCGACCCATAAAAACAATAGCACTTACACACAGCACTGTTATCATTGTAACTTAACCAATAAAAACAATGGCACTTACACATAGCACTGTTATCATTGTAATTGACACACATTTGTTTAAGTCATCCTAAAGCAGTGAGGGAGAGGAGATGGGCGCCGCCCTCAACATGCTGGCCCCTAGAGAAGCTGATGTCTCTGACACCTTGCTCCCCTACGACCGCTTAGGTTATGGGACACCTTTACCTTTTTTTACTTTTTTCTTTGCCCCCTACTCCCCCCCCCCCCTTCCCAAATAAAGAGCATGTAAGCAGCGTGACATTTTTGATTTACATTTTACACCACTCTGAGTCACAGCAGATTTATATGCATGAAATTCAGAGGGTTAAAATATATTTGATTTGACTTGTTAAAGACCTAACCTTCTATGGGGCCAGCCTACTGAGGGCTGGTCTAAAGACAGACAGAAACAGAAACACGAGCATCCTTACGCACCTTTCTCTTGGCAGCGTCCAGTCTGTCTCTGGTGTCGTCCACCTCACTCTGCAGCTGGTTCACCTGCTTGGTCATCTTCTTGATGGTGCCGTGCAGGATCTCCCACACAAAGAAACTGCCAACACAAAGACAACACACCATCAGGGTCACGCTTCTCGCCTTTGGCTGGATACATACCAGACACCGCACAAGAATGCTTATTCCATTATTCTCGATATAAAAGAATAAAATAAAGATAAAAAAAAAATTTTAAAGGGTCCAGGACCCGGTGCTAAAATCAGGCCCTTCCTTATACTAAGTCCAAGCATGATCAGTTTCTGCTATTATCAGCACCAGCTGTGATGGAATGGATAGCAACTGAGAGGAGCTGAAAGTGGGGGAAACTGACAGACAGCTGTGTGTCTCAAGGTGATGCAGACTGTGTCTGTGGGTAACTGCCTGCCTGCCTGCCTACCTGGTGAAGTCTTGCTGCATCTGGTCAGAGAAGATCCAGTTGGCCACAGCCTGGCACTGCACCACCTCAGTCCTCAGCAACTTGTCCACCAGCACCACGATCATCTGCAAACACATCATCATCATCATCATAATTATCACCATCATCATCTGCAACACACATCATCATCATCATTAATTATCATCATCATCATCATCTGCAACACCACATCATTATCATCATCATCGCAACGCCACATCATCATCATCATAATAATGATAATAATAATGATATATGGAATTTATATAGTGCTTTATCTTGCAAAAAACAAATCAAAGCGCTTGCATTTGACCTATACAATCAATGACGATCATCACAAAAAACCTCTACTTTTTTGTTTCTGAAGTTGGGCGACAACCCTGGCACAAACGTCCAGTTTATCATAGCCACCTACTAGCATAACAATACATGTCGAGCATGTTTGATATATTACTAGCAAAAAAGAAAAATTTAGACCATGGGGATGTTTCCCCTACGCTACATGATCAGTATCTTTTGGTTTCACCATTAAAAGTTCAAGTACAGGAATTTTTTAATGCTCTACACACAGTCGTGTATGCCATCAAGAGAGGAGCATGGCCGTTAAGCATAGCTGTGTGTGCTACACTGAATCTGTAGCAAATATATATTTACCTTTTCTTTCATATCAAGGATAATGGAATAAGCACTTCTGTGCTTTTTTACATCCAGTCCCCATGTGTATGCAGTTTTGTACATTTTGACATCTGTTCTCACTGGCACACAATGGCCTACTCTTCTGAAAAGTGGAACAGGATTTAACCCCATCAGTCACACTAACCCTTCCAGCTTACCTGCTGGTGTGACCTCCACGTGCTGTACAGGGTTTTCAGCAGACAGATCTGCCCTTCCTCCGTTTCTGCCAGTGACTTCAGGTTAGGGTAAAACCTGACAGGGGGGGAAAACAGACATTGTTATAATAAAGGGGGGAAAACAGACATTGTTATAATAAAGGGGCAAAACAGACATTGTTATAATAAAGGGGCAAAACAGACATTGTTATAATAATAGGGGAAAACAGACATTGTTATAATAAAGGGGGAAAACAGACATTGTTATAATATAAGGGCAAAACAGACATTGTTATAATAAAGGGGGAAAACAGACATTGTTATAATAAATGGGCAAAACAGACATTGTTATAATAAAGGGGCAAAACAGACATTGTTATAATAATAGGGGAAAACAGACATTGTTATAATAAAGGGGGAAAACAGACATTGTTATAATATAAGGGCAAAACAGACATTGTTATAATAAAGGGGAAAACAGACATTGTTATAATAAAGGGGGAAAACAGACATTGTTATAATAAAGGGGGAAAACAGACATTGTTATAATATAAGGGGGAAAACAGACATTGTTATAATAAAGGGGCAAAACAGACATTGTTATAATAAAGGGGGAAAACAGACATTGTTATAATAAAGGGGGAAAACAGACATTGTTATAATAAAGGGGCAAAACAGACATTGTTATAATAAAGGGGCAAAACAGACATTGTTATAATAATAGGGGAAAACAGACATTGTTATAATAAAGGGGGAAAACAGACATTGTTATAATATAAGGGCAAAACAGACATTGTTATAATAAAGGGGAAAACAGACATTGTTATAATAAAGGGGGAAAACAGACATTGTTATAATAAAGGGGGAAAACAGACATTGTTATAATATAAGGGGGAAAACAGACATTGTTATAATAAAGGGGGAAACAGACATTGTTATAATAAAGGGGGAAAACAGACATTGTTATAATAAAGGGGCAAAACAGACATTGTTATAATAAAGGGGGAAAACAGACATTGTTATAATAAAGGGGCAAAACAGACATTGTTATAATAAAGGGGGAAAACAGACATTGTTATAATAAAGGGGCAAAACAGACATTGTTATAATAAAGGGGGAAAACAGACATTGTTATAATAAAGGGGCAAAACAGACATTGTTATAATAAAGGGGCAAAACAGACATTGTTATAATAAAGGGGGAAAACAGACATTGTTATAATAAAGGGGAAAACAGACATGGTTATAATAAAGGGGGAAAACAGACATTGTTATAATAAAGGGGGAAAACAGACATTGTTATAATAAAGGGGGAAAACAGACATTGTTATAATAAAGGGGCAAAACAGACATTGTTATAATAAAGGGGAAAACAGACATTGTTATAATAAAAAGGGGAAACAGACATTGTTATAATAAATGGGCAAAACAGACATTGTTATAATAAAGGGGGAAAACAGACATTGTTATAATAAAGGGGCAAAACAGACATGGTTATAATAAAGGGGAAAAACAGACATTGTTATAATATAAGGGGCAAAACAGACATTGTTATAATATAAGGGGAAAACAGACATTGTTATAATATAAGGGGAAAACAGACATGGTTATAATAAAGGGGCAAAACAGACATGGTTATAATAAAGGGGCAAAACAGACATGGTTATAATAAAAGGGGAAAACAGACATTCTTATAATTTAAGGGCAAAACAGACATTGTTATAATAAAGGGGCAAAACAGACATTGTTATAATAAAGGGGGAAAACAGACATTGTTATAATAAAGGGGAAAACAGACATTGTTATAATAGAAGGGGAAAACAGACATTGTTATAATAGAAGGGGAAAACAGACATTGTTATAATAGAAGGGGAAAACAGACATTGTTATAATAGAAGGGGAAAACAGACATTGTTATAATAGAAGGGGAAAACAGACATTGTTATAATAGAAGGGGAAAACAGACATTGTTATAATAGAAGGGGAAAACAGACATTGTTATAATAGAAGGGGAAAACAGACATTGTTATAATAAAGGGGGAAAACAGACATTGTTATAATAAAGGGGGAAAACAGACATTGTTATAATAAAGGGGGAAAACAGACATTGTTATAATAGAAGGGGAAAACAGACATTGTTATAATATAAGGGGGAAAACAGACATTGTTATAATAAATGGGCAAAACAGACATTGTTATAATATAGGGGAAAACAGACATTGTTATAATAAAAAGGGGAAACAGACATTGTTATAATATAAGGGGGAAAACAGACATTGTTATAATAAAGGGGGAAAACAGACATTGTTATAAGGGGAAAACAGACATTGTTATAATATAAGGGGGAAAACAGACATTGTTATAATAAATGGGCAAAACAGACATTGTTATAATAAATGGGCAAAACAGACATTGTTATAATAAATGGGCAAAACAGACATTGTTATAATAAAGGGGAAAACAGACATTGTTATAATAAAAAGGGGAAACAGACATTGTTATAATATAAGGGGGAAAACAGACATTGTTATAATAAAGGGGGAAAACAGACATTGTTATAAGGGGAAAACAGACATTGTTATAATATAAGGGGGAAAACAGACATTGTTATAATAAATGGGCAAAACAGACATTGTTATAATAAATGGGCAAAACAGACATTGTTATAATAAATGGGCAAAACAGACATTGTTATAATAAATGGGCAAAACAGACATTGTTATAATAAAGGGGCAAAACAGACATTGTTATAATAAAGGGGAAAAACAGACATTGTTATAATAAAGGGGCAAAACAGACATTGTTATAATAAAGGGGCAAAACAGACATTGTTATAATAAAGGGGAAAAACAGACATTGTTATAATAAAGGGGCAAAACAGACATTGTTATAATAAATGGGCAAAACAGACATTGTTATAATAAAGGGGAAAAACAGACATTGTTATAATAAAGGGCAAAACAGACATTGTTATAATAGAAGGGGAAAACAGACATTGTTATAATAGAAGGGGAAAACAGACATTGTTATAATAAATGGGCAAAACAGACATTGTTATAATAAAGGGGAAAAACAGACATTGTTATAATAAAGGGGCAAAACAGACATTGTTATAATAATAGGGGAAAACAGACATTGTTATAATAGAAGGGGAAAACAGACATTGTTATAATAGAAGGGGAAAAACAGACATTGTTATAATAAATGGGCAAAACAGACATTGTTATAATAAAGGGGAAAAACAGACATTGTTATAATAAAGGGGCAAAACAGACATTGTTATAATAAAGGGGCAAAACAGACATTGTTATAATAAATGGGCAAAACAGACATTGTTATAATAAAGGGGAAAAACAGACATTGTTATAATAAAGGGGCAAAACAGACATTGTTATAATAATAGGGGAAAACAGACATTGTTATAATAGAAGGGGAAAACAGACATTGTTATAATAGAAGGGGAAAAACAGACATTGTTATAATAAATGGGCAAAACAGACATTGTTATAATAAAGGGGAAAAACAGACATTGTTATAATAAAGGGGCAAAACAGACATTGTTATAATAAAGGGGAAAACAGACATTGTTATAATAAAGGGGCAAAACAGACATTGTTATAATAAAGGGGCAAAACAGACATTGTTATAATAAAGGGGCAAAACAGACATTGTTATAATAATAGGGGAAAACAGACATTGTTATAATATAAGGGGAAAACAGACATTGTTATAATAGAAGGGGAAAACAGACATTGTTATAATAATAGGGGAAAACAGACATTGTTATAATAGAAGGGGAAAACAGACATTGTTATAATAGAAGGGGAAAACAGACATTGTTAATAGAAGGGGAAAACAGACATTGTTATAATAGAAGGGGAAAACAGAAATTATTAAAATATAAGGGCAAATCAGACATCATTAAAATAAAAGGGGAAAACAGACACTATCAAAATGAAAAGGCAAAACAGACATTGTTAACATAAAAGGGGAATACAGACATTAAAATAAAAGGGGAAAACAGTTTGACCAAAAAAAATCAAACTGAACATCAAAAGCTCTCGAGACTATAAGATGAGGCACCATGCGCAAACACATACAGAACACCTTGCACACGCCTTATAAACCCAGTCCGCCTTTTGGAACAGTAGAGCCATTGTGTGCTGGTAAGAACGGATGACCCCCCCCTCCCCCCCCCAAAAAAAAAATGCATACACACAAGTGTTGAGTTTAGACACCATCCCTGAAGTTGGAATGTGGTTACCTAAATGGTTTAGGGGGGGGGGACCAGTCACAGATGCAAATATCTCAGCATTGGTGAGCCTCTGAGCTTTAGCTGAGGAAAGGAAAAAGAACAACAACAAAAAGCATGATGAGCAGAGCTGCTTACTTGGCAAGGGCAGCAAAGGAATGACTGAAGGACTTGGAGCCCAGAAACAGCAGTGTGGACACAAAGACGTCAACCTTCAACGGATGATAGCTCGGGTTGTCTGCACAAAAAAAAACAGATATACATAAAAATCACATCATCATCACTGATCTTTGTGGTTGATAGCTCAGGCTGTCTGCAGAAGAAAAACAAATATACATAAAAATCACATCATCATCATCCTCCTCCTCATCATCATAACTGTCTGATCTTTGTGGGTCATAGCTCAGGTTGTCTGCAGAAAGAGGACCAAATATACATAAAAATCACATCATCATCATTATGATCACTGTCTCATCTTTTGACAACATGATTCCAACATTTGCTCAAGTTGTGCAGGATCATATGTGTCACCGGGCAATATTGATTAAAACTGTTTAGTTGGGCGTTTTTGATTTGTTTGTTGTTTTTTTCTTTAGGGGGGGGGGGGGGGGGGGGGGGGAAGAGGCTTGGCATTCATTTACTTAATTTTCAAACACACACAAAGGTACAGATATATATCTGAAAAAAAATTTCTAACAAATATCCAAAATGCACTATATAAACTAAACACTGTTATGAATTTATGTCATGTTTTATTAGTGTTTATGAAGCATATTTTCTGATTTTTCAAACTATGGCCAAACTGACATGCCACACTATGGCTGCAGGGTAAACTGGATGGCGACTCCAATAAGTTCAGTGTTACCTGCCGAAGGAACAGGAAAACTGAAGTGTGCTTTATTTTTGTTTCGAGATCAACTATTGTATCTCTCTTCATTTTCAGAATGAAAAAACTCTGGTAGAACAGACATGACTCTGAAATAATGCCTACGATTTGTCTTTCATTGTCTTTCATCTCGTGTTTTGTAGACTTCTATTTTTTCCTCTTTTCTAGTCTCTCAACTGATCAGCTTCTTGTAATATACATACAGACCACATGCAAGTATGCACATGCACACACACACAGACACACACACAGGACACACACACAGACACACACACACACACTCTTCGCTCACACACACACACCTAACACACACGGAACCTACTCTCCTATTCTTTCCAATACACACTGTCCAAAACATGCTCATACTAAAAACATACACAATATATACACCATCAGACAAGCTTATCTATGGCCACCCATACACTCCTCCCCACAAAACTGCACACACACATACATATGGACACATGCACATAAACATCCCCACCATCCCAACACACACACACACAAACACACACCGTGTGCCGGTGGGAACAGATGACATAATT
The DNA here is from genome assembly GCA_030674155.1 of Stramonita haemastoma. Taxonomy (NCBI): domain Eukaryota; kingdom Metazoa; phylum Mollusca; class Gastropoda; order Neogastropoda; family Muricidae; genus Stramonita; species Stramonita haemastoma. The sequence continues at coordinate 3,662,268 of CM060334.1, forward strand.
TACAAAACTGCATACACACGGGGACTGGATGTAAAAAAGCATATGAGTGCTTATTTCATTATCCTCAATATAAAAGAATGAAAAAAAAAATAAACACACACACAAAACTCCCAACACACACAAAACACACACACACACACACACACACACAGAGAAAAAACCCACCATTGTCCTCCCCGTTGGGGAACTTGTTGGGCAGCTCTCTCAGCACCTGAGCGGCCTCGTCAGGGGAGCACTTGGCCTTGATGGCGTTCATCAGCTGGTGAGCTGCCATCGTGCCCGGCAACGAACCTGGCAACAGTGTCACAAATTTACTCTCACTTTTTTCCCCAACAGGAAAATATTAAAATAAAATACTTCCATGTCGTATTTGTTATAATACTTGGCAGTTTAGCAGAAAAAAATGTTACAGAATGTAAATCTATTTAAAAGTGAAAATCAATAATTTGAAATATTAAAATAAATCGGCCCACAGCACAAAACTATAGCTGACGACTTATCTATGATTTTCGTGTGCAGCGTCACATTATATACAATAATCTGATCAATCCTAAACATGTCAACAGTATACGCATGAATGTTCTGCATGCATCTGAACACTTGACCATAATTTATAATTCTCTCCAAAGGACTTTTTGGGGGGAGTGAAGTCTGTACCGAAAATAACTTCAGAGAGAAAAATCCCCTTGAACGAGATCAAACCCGAGTGATCTGATCACGAGTGCAATGCACAACACCAACCACCAGCTATCCCGTTCCCCCCTACGAGAGCTATAACGGTTGATTCGTTCGAAGGGAATTTTCCCCTTGGAGTTAACATCAATGCTGACTCCACTCTCCCCACAAGTCCTTTGGATGAGACTATAAACCGAGGCCCTGTGTGTAAATGCACGCAGAACATCTTGTGCCATGTTAAATGCTGTTCCGCTTTTTGTAAGAGTAGGCCATTGTGTGCCATGGGAACAGATGACAAGATTTACAAAAACTGCATACACACGGGACTGGCTGTAAAAAAGCACATGAGTGCTTATTGCATTGTCCTCGAGTGAAGAATAAATGAATTTAAAAATAGATAAAAGCAACATAAACAGCATAATTCAAAATACTTTTTTTTTTTTAATGGCACAGCCCCCATTCCGTTATACACATCACTACAGACTGTAGCAGCATGTACACTGATGAGTAAACACCACCCCCCCCCCCCCCACTCCCCCAAAAAAACCCGCCAAAACCAGTGGTGGTTACCTGCCCCTTCCTGTTCGTACTTGTACACAACCTGAGGCTTCTCAGGGACGAATTTGGCAAAGGTGTCGGCACACTCTCGCTGATCCTCTGATGGTACGAGAACCTGACAAACACAATTTTCATCATGTCAGTTTATCTATTTATATTCATTTATATATATACCACTTTATGTCACAGCAGATTTCTCTGTGTGAAATTCGGGCTGCTCTTCCAGGGAGAGCGCGACGCCACAAGTGCAGCGCCTACCCTTTTTTTTTTTCTTTTTCTCCTGTCTGCAACTGCACTTGTTTCCCTATCAGAGTGGCTTTTTTCTACAGAATTTTGCCAAGGACAACCCTTTGTTGCCATGGGTTCTTTTATGTGGGCTAAATAATGAGTAACAAACGGGACCTTGGTTTATCGTCTCATCCGAAAGACTAGCACCTAGATCACCACTCATGATCTAATGATGGGGAAAGGTTTGGGGCCCAAACGGATTCAAACCACCACACACTCAGACCCGGACTTTTCGCTTTCTAGACAGGCACGTTACCTCTAGACCACCGATCCATCACAAAATTTCCAGTAAGCGAAAATACAATTCACACAACAACCACCCAAGGAACCCATAATGGATTTCTTCAGATGTTTTTCATCATATTTCCGTCAACAGCTAGCAACCCAAAACAAAAAACAAAAAAGAGGAGGGGGGGAGGAGGAGGGGGAGGAGTGCTATATAAAAAAAAAATGAATGTGCACATGGACATCGTACCTCATGCACTTGAGCAGCACTTCGTGCACGAAAAAGGCCTTGGGAAGTGCCACGTCCATCTCCAGCACTTCAGACCAGTCGTCCCAGCTCCAGCGGTACTGGAAGTTGCTCAGATGGTACGAGAACCAGTTCACAAACCTGCGGCAAAAACACACACACACACAGAAAATAGGAGTGAGAAGATTGACGAATCTTTACAATAATTTGAATCTAATGAAAACAGAAAATGAAGATAGAATCAACCAACCAATCTTTAGAAATGATAAAAACAAAGAGAGATTCAAATCTATAGATTTTTTCCCAATGTTCAATGATATAAAGACAAGTTTGGTACACAATCTATGAAGTTACTTTTATTTGTTAAAAACACCTTTAAAAAATAAGATAGTTTTGTATTGAATCTATGAAGTTACATTCATTTTAAAAACCCTTAAAAAAATATCTGGCTTTTTTTATATTTATTTGTTGACCCTTTTTTAAAAAATAGAAAAAAATCATTATGTTATATGTTTCTGTATTGTAAGGAATACCGCTTTAAGTCACAACAGGTTTCTCTGCATGAAATTCAGGCTGCTCTCCATGAGGAGAGCAAGAGCAGATTATTTGAAAATTCAAAGTTAGCCTTTGTCATTGCTGGATGTTTATTGCACAGCCTACTTGAATGTTTAGTGTAGTTACATTATTATTGCTAAATGTTCCTACTTTGTTGTGTTTAAATTTTGCTCCTGTTTGAAAGTATTATTTTAATAACTTTTCCAATTTTTTTTTTTTGGGGGGGGGGGCACACAAAAATACCACCACCGATGCTAACTTTTAATGTTTTCTCCTTTCACTCACTTCCTGAACTTCCATTACACTTTCCACTTTTGACAGAAACTGCATACACAAATATGCATAAATAAACACACACACACACACACACACACTAAAACAAATACAGCTAGCATTCTGCAATCATTCAAACAAAATCCTTTTTTTCTATTTTCAAAATTTGATAAGTAAAACAAAACTGCACACACACTCCCTCTCTCTCAAAGCTGCAAAATACAGAAATACAATACAATCTTTACAACACACAGAGAAAACAAAAAATGTAGACTGTATGATGGAAGAATAAGAGGGGCATATCTCCTCACCTTTCAATGCAGATGGTGTGCATGTGGCTGATCCTCTCAAACAGCAACTCTGAGGCTTGAGCCAACTGACACATGGTTAAGGAACAAATTCCTCGACACAATATTACCCTACTGTCACAGCTGTCAGTTTCCCCCACCTTCTGCTACTCTAAGCTGGTACTCATTCCATCCCATCCCATCCCAGCTAGTGCTGATTATAGAAGCAACTGACCGCACTGGACCTTTGAACTGAGTTATGCTGGATTTGTGTGTTGTGCTATCTCAAGGACAAAAGGACGTACATATAGGAAAAAGGGAAGGGGAGGGGGGGCAGAAAAAGCAAGTCCACCCACACATTCACACCACCCACCCACATACCCCCCCAACCGTACACACAATCCAAATCAGCCATCCCCACTGTACACACACACACACCTACTCACCCATCCACACAAATACATACCCCCCCTCCCTTCAGTCCACACATCACACCCCCATCACACCCCGTGTGTGTCTGTGTGTGTTTGTGTAAAATAAACGAGATACCCGTTTAGCACTCTTCTGCACCTAAGAAACCCAGATATTGGAAGGAAAATTCAGTCGTGCCCGTTTTCCTTACAAGACTGAAAGGTAGCAGAAAGCTGAGCCCGGAAAACAGGCTTACTGTACTGAAAGGGTTTGGGTTATGTTTTTTTTGTGAGATCAAATTTTCAGAATTTCCTGTCATCAGCTACGATGTGATAGAATCACATATGAAGTCTCGAGAGTACTGAATAGGGAATCTTTGTTTTCCTACTCCTATTGTGATGGACATGAATGATTGAGCATGCATTATTTGTACTGAAAGGGTTAAATTAACACACAAACACTGCAGCAGGAAAAAAGGATACGACTTGAGGCATGGAGCTGGGCTGCAGCTTGCAGAGCTCGATGAGGGTGGATCCATAGAACAGCTCCAGGTAGGGGGCACAGGGCAGCTGGAAGAGCTGGGCGAACATCACCTCCACTATCATGTAGTTCAGGGGCAGGTTCTTCACAGGGTAGCTCAGCAACGCTGCCGCGCTGTACGCACACACACAGCCAATATTTGTTAGGTGGGTGTGTGGGGGTTTTTTGTTTGTTTTGGGGCGGGGGGGGGGGGGGTATGGGGGGGTTGGGTTTTTTTTGGGGTGGGGAGTGAGTTTGGGGTTTTGTCGTGTGTTTTTTTTTGGGGGGGGTTGTTTGGGTTTTTTGGGGGGGGGTTTTGGGGGGTGGGGGGTGGGGGGGAGTGTGCATTGACTTTAGAGCTCGCAAGATTTACAAGAAGGTGAGATATTTTGTTGGTGTGTGTGTGCGTGCATGCGCACGTGCACATCTGTGTGTGTATGTGTGTGTGTGCCCGTGCGTGTAAATTTGATATGTTTATCTTATTTAAGTGCGATCACATGCATGTCAATAATTTGAATGTAAACGTGTTGGTTTGTTGCTTTACAAGATTATGCCCCTTATAAATCCCATACATTATTAATATTGTCATTATATCGCACTTTTGACCATTTCCGCCCATTGTTACACTTGCAGCATTTAGACCCCTACGAGGATGTCTAAATACAACCACACTGTACACTGGGTTTTTTTATAATTCTGTCATCTCTTCCTCCTTGCACACAATAGCCTACACTCCTGAAAGGCAGAATAGGTTTTAACATGTGCACAACATGTTCTTCATGTATTTGTACAAGGGAAGTCAGTTCAACGTCTCATCCAAAGGACCATCTGGGGAGTGGAGTTGATACTGATGTTAACTCCAGGGGAAAATTTCCCTTGAACAGGCGTTTTGGCGTGGCTCAAACCTGTGCTGTCAGGATCACAAGCTGAATGTTCTAGGACCCCCCCAAGGATCCTAACGAGGGATAAAGGATTTATTTTATTTTATCTTATTTTATACCACTTTATGTCACAGCAGATTTCTCTGCGTGAAATTCAGTCACACCTCAAAAAAAGAGAAAGAGATCAGGTAAAAAGAGGTGACAAACAAGCTAGGGCAATGAAAACTGACCAGTCTTTCCTCTCTATGTAGTTGGTGTGGATGATGCGGTCAATCTGTTCCTCAATCAGATAGCGCTCTATGGCGTGACTGCCGGCAACACTGTGCCCTGCAGGAGACCACACAGACATGGATAAATAACAACACACAGTCACAGTGAAGAGCAGATACAGTAAAAGAACTAAACAATCCCCACTCTTTACAAATAAGCAGAATGCAAGTAGTGCATGAGCTGAACTGTTTTAGTCACAAAAACATTTTTTTTAAACATGCATAATCATGCATGTGTGTGCACGCATTAGTGCATGAGTGCAGGTTAACACACACTGCACATACATCCACCCCTTGCTCTATGCATAAAGAAGTGAACAGATTACTCAGTACAGAGGGCTGTACCATCACTCTGACATATCATTTCTTATCCCTGTAACATATGAAATAATGAAATGGAAAAATAAAACCATACAGCTAAATCTTTAAGACAGCAAACATTTGGGATTTTTATTTTGTTTTATCAACAGCTATTGACCACTTACCACTTTCCAATCAACAAAAAAATTCTTCAAGCATACTCTGGCTAAGCTCACTGACCTAAAGCTACAATCAATTCACTGAAAATAACCCACTCCTAATCTTGACAATACGAGATCTGCCTGAACAGATTCTTTGTTCTGTCTTAATCTAACCATAAAGATGCCTGTGTCAAAGAAAATTCAAGAAAAACCCCAGGTTAGCTAAACTTGGAAAAAGCAAATAACACATGCTTCAAATGAAAAAAAAACAAACAAAAAAATGAACCCAAACTATTTAACTCCAAGCCTGAAAACTCAACAATCTATTAAAAAAAAAAAACCCACAAAAACACAGGAGATAAAGACACAAAGGAATGTTCAGTTATCAACATAAAAAAAAAAAATTAATGAAGAAAACAAAAAAATCCCGAAAACCCCTCCACGGCTCACAAAAACACTAAGGAATGTTCAGTTATCAACACACAAAAAAAAAATAATAAAAAAAATAAATCCCCCCAAAATCCCAAAATCCTTCCAGGGCTCACCTCGGAACATCAGTGTAGTCGAAGAGACGGAAGACCACACGTGGCAAGGGGTAGACAATCTCGTCGTTGTGGGAAGGGGGGATAATCTGGGGCAGTGTGTGCTGCAAGGCGTCACACAGCACGCTGTCGAAAGCCATGTAGGGGCGACAGATCTGCTTCTCCATCCAGCTGTTGCTGCTGCGCATGTTGCCAATCTGGGCCCACAGGCAGTCCAGGTACTGACACACACAAAGAGAGAGAGACATACATTATATTAATAATAATAACAATAATACATGGAATTTATATAGCGCTCTATCTTGCAGAAACAAATCAAAGTGCTTGCACTCGACCCACACAACACACAAGCAACCAATAACAATAAATAGTTTTAGCAAATTCGAACGTACATACATACATACACGCACGCACGCATGCACGCACACACACACACACACACACACACACACACACACACACACACACACACGCACATATGCGCGCGCGCACACACACGCACACATATCATATGCTCTGGGAATACTGACAATTAACCCGTTGACTGCCTTAGCACGTCATATGACGTGCTACTGATAGCGCACTCCCAGTGCCTTACCACGTCATATGACGTGCACCGATTTTCCCGATTTTTCCTAACTTCGTTTTAAGGTCCATTCCATAACAATTGATAATTTAAGCTTGTTTGGGATTCCCTCTACCCATATATGGTTGGAAGATTCCGTTGCGTGGACAGAAAGTCTGTTTTTTCTTCAGTTTCGTTGGTTGACTGGAGCAGTTTTTTATTTTTTATTTGTTTATTTTGGATGATTCAGGCATGTTTATTGATAACAACTTGGCCTTCAAATTAGTTTGGTTTAATGCAGAATTCAATTCTGTGCAAAAGTTGTACACACGTCAATATCAAGTTGTTGGTAGTTTAGATGCTAGACTTTTTTGTGAATTATTACCCCATTCGGCAAAAATCCTTTGGCAGAGCAGATTCAGGTTCTGGTTCTTTATACGGGCAGTCAAAGGGTTAAGGCGCAGGATAGCTAAGTGGTGACAGGTCAGAGTACTCGCTTTCCCCCTGTCAAGTTAAGCAGCGTCGAGCATGGTAACCAGCTTGGATGGGTGACCATTTGCGCCTTGGCTTCAGTACAGTCCCCCAGTTCACCCAGCTGTAAATTGGGTACCTGCCCTCTTAAGGGTCAGGGAAGTAAAGCAGCATGGGAGAGAGAATGCAGTTTTGTAAATCTTGTCATCTGTTCCCACCAGCACATGATGGCCTACTCTTACGAAAAACGAACAGGATTTAACGTGTGTGCAAGATGTTCTGTTGCGTTCGCACACGGGGCTCAGTTTATAGTCTCATCCAAAGAACTTTTAGGGGGAGTGAAGTCAGCACTGATGTCAACTCCACTATCTATGTCAGAGCCTTGTGAACCACTGACTCAGTGTAACAGAACAAGCTTTCAGTACTATGGCCGGGATGGCAAGACTGAAATAGGCAATACTTAGCATTTATACTATCAACATGAAAAATGCTGGCAATATCAAAACACAGAAAAAAATTAATCCCACCCCCCCCCCCCCCACCCCCTCCAGAAAAAAAAATTCTGTTCATACCTCCTCCTGAGGGTGGGGTTCGTCAACTGACCACACACGAAGGGCGGGCACGTGGATTTTCTGTCGTTTGCTGCTCAGAAAAAACAGAGACATGATTGGTTTACACAGTTATTTGATCAGAACAACGCATTACCAATACATGACATGAATACAACAAGCAATGCTTATATGAGGTATCCCTGCATTTATATTTAAAAATGGGCTGCAGCTGAACAAAAACTGTGGTAAATGGATGAAAAACAAGACATTGACATTCAGTTCCATTTTCTGGTCAAACTGGAAGACAGGGGAAGGCTGGGGATTGAACTCAGAACCGCAAGGTTTACTTTTTGATGGGCGAATGTCTTAACCTCCTGTCACCTTCCTTCTGATACAAAATAAGACTTCTTCTTATTATTAATAAGAAGAAATCAGTGGTCAGAGTGCTCCTTTCCCCATGCCAAGTTAGCAGCGTCAAGTGTGGTTGCCAATTGGATGGGTGACCATTTGCGCGCCTTGGCTTCAGTACAGTCCCCCCAGCTGTAAAGGGGTACCTGCCCTCTTTTGGGTCAGGGAAGGTAAAGCAGCGAGGGAGAGGAGATGGGCGCCGCCCTCAACATGCTGGCCCCTGGAGAAGCTGAGGTCTCTGACGCCTTGCTCCCCTACGACCACACAGGTTATAGGACACCTTTCATTATTATTATTATTATTGTCAAAAATCAGTTGTTTTTTCCCTGTACCTGATGTAGGCATCCACAATCTCCAGCAGCTTGTTGAGTTCCTGCTCCTTCTTCTCAAACAGTTCACGGCCCACCTAAACCAACACACCATCATGTCATATGAGCAGCAGCACATCAACATCAACACAACTTCAGGTAACAACAGAGGGGGGAAGAGATAACCTTGTGTTTACAGAGTTGAGCTTGTGATCAACATAACACAGCAATGGCCTACTCTTCTGAAAAGTGGAACAGGGTTTAACATGTGCAAGATGTTCTGCGTGCATTTGCACACAGGACCTCAGTTTATAGTCTCCTCTGAAGGACTTAAAAAACTGTGTGAAGTACGGGATCTTTACTGCAGAAGCAACCTTTCAAGAAACCACCCACACTACCAGAACAGTAAACTGAATTCACCTACTTCAATTTCTAGCTACAGTTGGGGACCAAACTGAATTTCAGTCCTGCATTTAGCAGCACTGTACAATCCAACACAACATGTTCTTGAAAAAACAAAAGCATGGTATAATTATGACTCATGAGTTAGATTGCCAGTGACAACATGACCACCATGGTGACAGGAAACGAAAGTAATCTCAAAAAAAGAAGAAAAAAAAAAACTCACCCAGGGAAGAGCCGACAGGACCATGTAGATGTAGATATCAGAGCGAACCTGTGTCAAAACAACAAGCTCACTTTTAACAATTGTACAAAGATTCAAAAGACTATGTCACCTACAGAATGGGCGTAAGACTGTGTGAACATACATAAGAAACTTTAAACACTAACCCCCCCCCCCACCAAATTAATCCAACTTTATAATGATACTTTTGTCTTTGCCATATTTCATTCGTCGTTCATTCCTACTACTTTTACACAAAAACCACCCTAAAACAAACCAACAACAATGAAAAAAGAAAGATAAAAAAATTGACGAAGAAGATTTTTTTTTTTTCAAATCTCCAAAACCATCTCATTTTAAGTTGATTTTATTTCCTCATTCCAATATTCTAAAAGAAAACATAACTATTAAAAAAAAAATTGCAAGAAGAAAACGACAAAAGAACAAGCAGCACCAAAAAAAAAAGAGATGACACAAAAAACTTGTCAAAATTTTTTCTAGGCAGAAACTGACTGACTGAAGAAATCCAAGAAAATAAGAAAAATGTTGCTGGAATACATGCCTAACAGCTGTCTGATTAAAACTCTGTACATAAAACCATGGACAGAATCAGACAAAAACTTCAGGTCAGATCTCTTAATTTAACCAAACATTCCGTAAGTGTACTTTCAGATTTCCTTGCAGTGATAATTTACACCTAGTTTTCAAAAGCAATTTAAGTAAAAAGCAGCAGGCTTCTTATCCTGACACCTTCAAAGTGTAGCATTACACAGCCTTATAATTTGTGAATGACAAAACATTTCAGCTGTAAATACAAACTTGGGTCTCGAGGAAAATTTTAGTTCTAAACTTAATATTTTCTGTTCTGCAAAGGTGCACTTGAAGCAATGGACCCAGGTTTGCTTCTTCATGGATGGGGGTGCATGCGGTGGGGATGTACACTCACCTGGGGAATGTTGTCCTCCAAAGTGACTTCAACAAAGTTGTCAAACATCTGCAGCACTGAGGCAGCCACCAGCACATGGCAGTTCACCAAGTCTGACAAAAACCGCACCTGTAAACATTGCCAAAAAACATCACTTAGTAACACATTGTGCTGACTGCTCATCTGCATTAAAACATTATCCTACAATCTAACTTTCCATGCGTTAAGACAAAGAATGCTACTTGTGATCATCACACATGAACAGATCTTATCAGATCATCACACATGAACAGATCTTATCAGATCATCACACATGAACAGATCTTATCAGATCATCACACATGAACAGATCTTATCAGATCATCACACATGAACAGATCTTTCAAAAAAACTTTTACACAAAGCAGTTGCCCATTTCACACAGCAGCTGTAAAAATCTTTAAGTGCAAAACAACAAAATGAAGTGAAAATTAGCTCTTGTTACGAAAGCTCTACAGTTTACAGAACTAATACAACTTTACATTTCCCAGCATATTACTGACTAGGGAGGACTTAATGCTGATATGTGGGGAACAAACCTATCACAACATAAATGCTGAAAACTGAAACAAACACCACAAAAAAGCAGACGAACAAACACATAAGAAAGCCACCTGTCCCATCCCATGGCTCAACAAATTCTTACCATCATTCTGGCATTTTCCCATTCTCCCATCTTCAAAGACTCTTTCAGGTTCCGGACCAGCATTTCAACAAACTGCAAAACAAAACAACACATGTTCATCAATAAATGTTGGAGTTCCAAACACATTGACACCTGAAAAATTATACGAAGCATAAAGCTGACAACCGTACACAATATTAAAAAATATTAACAAGATTCTTCTTCGTCAATTGCTTAGGCAGCAACTATTACTGTCCATCATATGAGCGACAATGTTCACTGCTATTACAATAGGTAGTCAGGAATGTGGGATTGGGTGTTTTTAAAGCAAACGGAAACAAAATTACTCTCCATCACTTCAGTCACAGAAAGCTTACAGTTTTACAATCAATCGACATCTCAAAATCGTGAATCAGTGGTCTAGTTGGTAACACACCTGCCTAGAAAATGAAAGGTCTGGGATGTAGAGTGTGATGATTTGCATCCCATTAGGGCCCAAAACTTTTCCCCCATCCATAAGACCATGAGTGGTGGTAAGGGCGCTAGTCTTTCGGATGAGACGATTAACCAAGGTCCCGTGTGTTACATCATTCTTCAGCACACGTAAAAGAACCCAGGGCAACAAGGGGGTTGTCCCTGGCAAAATTGTGTAGAAAAAAGTCACTCTTATAGGGAAACATATACAGTTGCAGACAGGAAAAAGAAAAAATAATGGGTAGGCATTGCACTTGTGGTTATGTGCTCTCCCCGGGAAAAGCAGCCCAAATTTCATGCAGAGGAATCTGCTGTGACATAAAGTGGCATAAAAAAAATTTTTAAATAAATAAACAAACATCAACAATCTGACCCCCTAAAAATGACCCCAAGTGTAAAAAGCGAGTCAGGTGAAAACCAACTCATTTTGAAGAGGAAGGTCACAAATGCATTTTGGTGGGAAAGGGATCTGTGTGTATGTGTGCTCAAGTGGCTGGGACCCTGTGTAAACAGCAATCAACAACAACAGTGATAAAAGACAGGTAAAAACAGGGAAACCAGCCCTAACCTCTCCCCCGCAGGTGTAGTTCTTGGCGTTGAGCAATCCCACCAGCGTGGTGTAGACAGTCAGCTTCTCCGGGAGGGTCACCACACTGAGGCACCAACATGTCACCACACACACGTCAGTTCACTTCAATCAGGTGTGTACAGCTCTCAAGATTCAAGCACAAATTTTTTTTTTTTTAATGCCAAAACAAAACTGAACACTGATTAACATAACTTATACTTGTGTAGATATGTTTTTTTTTATACACACACACACACACACACACGTACGCACACACAGACATGCACACACACGCACACATGCGCACACACGCACTCACACACACACACACACACACACACACACACACACACACACACACACACACACACTCCACTCAATCTGCCAAAGCCCATACTACCCACTTACGATGCTTGTTCTGCAGTTGACATCGTTTTCCTTTTTTCATCTTCATAAAGTCACGTTTCTTAACTCTAATCAAAATATCAAATTATTCAAAAGATCCACAGTAGTGTGTGTACACAAAACTTTACAAAAAAGACAACTTCTTATCATAGAAGCGATACATTTCCTTTCCTCTAAACCCCACCGAGTTCTCCAACTGTCACAACCCGTTGACTGCTGAAACCTGGCAGAACAGAACTAACGAAGTTTCCCAGATGTACCCAAGTTTTGTACTGTGTCCACCCACCACTGACACAGGATGCGCATGATCTTCACTTTGTAGTTGGGCAAATCCGCCTCCAGAACGCTGGCCAAGCCCTCCAGGTTGCTTTCCAGTGAGGAGGTGCTCTGCAAAGAACACTGTTCCATTCAATCAATGCTTTTTGCTTTACTAAGACAATATTATAAAATAAAGTCAACGAATCATAGAACCTTCATCACAAGAGATGAAAGTAACAGTATAGTCTTGCATATTGTACAACTTCATCTATCTCCAATATCACTAAGTAAGAGAAGATTGCAACACTATTGTGGCATAGTGTTCAACTTGGCCTATTGATAAGTTAAAATGAAGTGCCAACATTTAGATTATGCAAACTCAGAACTTTCACTGTAGTTTCATGATAGTTATGCCACTTAAATTCAAAACACTGTGATTATAACCACTATGTCCAAAAACAAACCCAAAACCCCCCCTAAAAAATCAAACCAAAAAAATGTAAGCAGACAGGAAACAGACAATGCTTGAAAAAGATTTTCATGTACATAACATACAACACTCAAATTAAAACTACTGGTTGTTGGAAGGATGGGTGAAAGGGACGGTCGTACTTTTTTAAAAGCTGAAAACTAAAACACAAACAAAATTAATTAAAACTATAAAACATGCAAGAAAACATACATAATTTTTTTTTAAAAGGTACTACGGCATACCACTCTCCTCTCTGCAATACTAACCTTTTCTCCGACACGTGTAATAAGTGACTCCAGACGATCTTCAATGTCCACCACCTCTGTCCTGCGACGCTTTCTTGATCGTTCTGGCATAAAAATAAAATCTTCAATCATAAGATTAATATCATGTGAACCATTCCTCAAAGTATTCCCAAAAATTACCTTCAGTTGTATACAGCATTACATGACAAGAAACTGTACAGCTTTGCATAATTTTGAAGCTTTTTAAACATTGATCACAATTACTCTAGTCTGCAAACTTCACCGAATTTGTTATTCTCAGTTTTTATTAAATTTTAAAACTGGTTATAACAATAACTCTTTTTTTTTTTTTAAAGATATGGCAATACATTAAATACATGTGTAACAAAATGACTCTTGTTACAGCTTCAATGCATACCAGAAAAAATGTTTTATAATAGGAGATGGAATACTTCCATTTCAGATATCAATAATGCCTATGGCCAGGTTCTTCTACTGTTCTAGTTCTACAGAGAAAAAAAAATATTATTTATGTGCACATTATTTGTTTTAAATCACACAAAACTAAAGATGTGCAGGCTGAATTAAAAGTGCACTTCTCAGTTCTGTCTTTCCTTCAGAATGCAGCACTTAGCTAAAATTGCAAAAGATTATCATAACGGACAAACAAAATGGATAAATTTGATGCCAATATATATTCATGTTTGTTCCTGTCCACAGAAAAACCACTTAGGCCTATGCCGCCAAGTAGAAATGTTGAATAATCAATTGCTATTATTGCATAATACCACATACTGACATAGTACAAGAAGTTAGTTGTTACCATCTGTGGTATACCGCAGGTTGGCATCAGAAATCACAAGCTTGCAGTACTGCACACTACCATTTTGAATGCCAAAAACCAATCCCATACTATACAAGTATAATTTTATTTTCAGGAAAATTCTTGCGAACATAAAAAAATTCTCTTGTGAGCTGTGTTGAGGTAACATCACACGACAATGACACGTCCAGGGACAAGTTATCCTTCATGACAACAGTATTATTGAGTATACCGCCGCTTGTCCCAAACAGTTAAGTACACACAGCCCTACTTACCAGTCACAACTTTTTTCATTTGATAAAAAGACACGTGGCTTCAAGTGACAACAATGAAAGTGAACATGACAAAATCATCCTTGTCCCTGCCGCCACTGTCACCAGTGTTGTTATTTCATCAGATATTAAAGAGACCTCACAGAACTCAGCAGTTGAGAGAACTGCCAGTTTGCAGGTTTCACAGTAGAACAGAGACATCTCCGCCATTGTGAAGACAATATCATGGAAACTGAATGAAGAGCTCTGTGAGTATGATTGGCTGCAACCTACCACTTGTAGGAAAATTGGATCAAGCCCCATCTGCCTCCAAGTATAATTTATCTACACCTCCCTTCTACAGGGACAACTGGGAAACTTTTGCTTTATCAGTTTATGATGATTTTTGCATGATTTTTATATGATAATAGTCATTGCATTTATTCTTGCACATAATTATAACGAAGCAAAGTTGTTGAGTTGGGAGCTGTAGCTTTGTACTTGTAGGCTAACGGGGCTCGAACCAATTTTTCTACAAGTGATAAGTTGCAGCCAATCATACAGCTTCATTTAATTTCCATTGTATTTACTGTAGTACTACACAACAGCAGAGGTGTCTCTGTCCTACTGTGAAACCTGCAGAACTTCTCTCACCAGATTCAGTCTGATTTACAGCTGCTGCCACTACAAAGTTGCAGGCTACAGAAAGCAAAAGTGGTAGCATGTGCCAAGCCCTTTATTCTTTAATGAAAACCATCGATAGATCGCTGGGCAGTTGTCTCATTCAAAAATCTAAAATTAGTAGTAAAAAAAAAGAAAGAAAGAAATGCTGCAGTTCCAAGAAGGAAGTTCTAAATGTCCACGGCTAGCGACGAGTCTGTGACGACCAAATATTAATATCAGCCTGGACCTATATTTAAATTCAGCTTTTCCTATATTCTGTGCTATTTAATCATCTACCCTACTGTATTCACGACTCTTCTGCCAAGTTAAACTGATTCTTTGAGTAGGCCATGGCTAGGCCTAAAATGCATCCAAGTATCAGTCGCTGTACACAGTGCGTGACACTGACAGTCGACCAATAGGGCCAAAACAAACGGGTTGCAAACAAAAAATAACAGTGAAAATTCCAGTCTTTCCAACTTAAATATATACTTACCGTCATCTTCGTCGTCACTATAACTTTCTCTGCGTCTTCTGGACATGACTGCAAAATACAAATGTGTTGACTCTCTGCAAGATGTGGGAACCAATAACTCACGCTGTGAATACGGTCTTCACCGGAAGCTGATAACTTAGGCCACAATACACAGTTAGGCGTATCTGTAAGGTTCGCGCCAGGTCACTACAGAAAAACAACAACAACCGTGATCAATTACATTTTCTTTTGGATTATCTGACACTCTTCTGATTATCCCAACAGGCATTTTAGTCTTAGAAAAAATTGAAAACCCACACAGAATTGTAGGAATAGTTTATTAACTACAAATTGCGGCCCGTATGTGTGCAGAAAAAGAAGACATCGTTTTACCCCAACCTGACACAAATGTTTATTTATTATTATTCTTTTATATCGAGATAACAGAATAAGCAATCATTGCTTTTTTCACTGTCCGTGTGTATGCAGTTTTGTAATTGTCATCTGTTCCACCGCACACGATGGCCTACTCTACGAAAAGCGGAACAGATTTAACGTGGCGCAAATGTGTTGTGTGTGTGTGATGGTTGTGGTTGTGTAGGTGCAGAACAGAGCAAAGTAACATAATGTGCAGTTTCGCTTGTATCAGCCATATTTGAAGTGGTAGTACTAGAAACAGTAGTGTCAAAACTTCTCTCACCCTCGTGTGTGTGTGTGTGTGGTGTGTGTGTGTGTGTGTGTGTGTGTGTAAAATTGGATTCTTTCATTTTCATTTTATTAAATAATCAATCAGCCTGTTTATTGATTATTCTTTTTTTTTTTTTGGGGGGGGGGGGGGGCATGATTTTATATATCAATTTCCTTTATTCTTGAACTTATCTGTTAACTTCTTCATTGACAAGTCCCCATTCTTCATTGCTTTCAGATGTTTTTAGTACAGAGAAATCAGGGGGTGTGCATGTATTGGTTGTTTGTGATGTGTGTGTGTGATGAAGCATAAAATGCATTTGGGTGTGCATGTATGTGGTCCATGTATACAATGTGTTATGGGTGTGCATATTGTGCAGAGCCCTATACAACTGCATTTATGGATGTTTGGGCTTTTTAAACTTTCTTTGTATCAGTTGTTAGTCCAATGTTTTACTTACTTTTTTTTCTAATGTTAAGATTAAACTTCTTGATTTATTACTCACCTACTTTTTTGGTGTTCCTTTTTTAAGCAAGATTTGGTATCGGTTGAAATGGCTATGTGTTGCATGTGTTGTGTGTGCGGCATGCATGAGTGCATGTGTGTGTGTGTGTGCATGTGCACAAGTGGACAGGCATGAGTGTGTATATTTAATTCATTTTGCTTTGAAAAATTAATTCAGTAGTTTATGAACATGTATTAATGTATAATGTTGCCTGTGATTAAGCCTTTGCATATTAATTTTTTAAACAATACATGAGTTATGGTGTATTTCCATGCTGCAAAGTTGTATGGATAACTGTGGAGTAGATGGCAGTCTTTGTACTTGTCAAATTTTTACCATCAGACTATTGTGAAAATTAAGTGACAGGTTACATGCTCAGACGGCACCTTTTGTGGTCTGTCAGATGAGCAAAAATTCATTTGTTTGGGGTTGTTGTTGTTTTTTCAATTCGTCTTTGCAGGTGTTTCATGATGGTTAAATTCTTTCTCTTCCATCAACGAAAAATAAGTGACAGTCATGGATGTAAAACCCCTTTTCCACTTGCATGTTTTGTTGTACTTTTTTAGGGTGCTTTTTTGGTGTGTGTGGTTTTTTTTTAAACATTCTATGCGTCTAAAGTCATGGCAGATTTCTCTGCATGAAATTTGGGCTGCTCTCCCTGGGGAGAGTGCACCGCCACAAGTGCAGCACCACCCTTTTTTTTTTTTCTTTTCCTGTCTGGAACTGTATTTGTTTCCCTATCAGAGTGGCTTTTTTCTACAGAATTTTGCCAAGGACAACTCTCATGTTGCATGGGTACTTTTACATGCACTAAGTAATTTTGTGTAACACTTGGCACCTCAGTTTATCGTCTCATCCAAAAGACTAGCACCCAGACCACCACTCATGGTCTAAGATATGGGCGAAAAGCTTTGGGTCCAAACAGGGTTTAAACCACAGCATACTTCTGACCTGGACTTTTCACTTTTAGCAAGCGTGTTACCTCTAGACCATCATCTAGATCTGTTGTTGGACTTTTTCTTTTAAGCCATACTGGCTGGTCATATGCAAGATGGGCAGGGAAAATCTCTCCCTCTTCCTTTCTCTTCTGGTTAGTTAAAAGGAGAGCTGCTATTGTCGCTCATGACAAAAATGTGAAAACTGCTGCTCCCACACTGCTCATTACAGGCTCATCACATACAACCAACCACACTTACTGCATTGCATTGCTGCTGTGTCACTTCAGTTGTATTCAGTGGCACCTGCTCTGATCCAACTTTTAAAGCAAGCACATAAGGGGGCAGGATAGTTCAGTGGTCAGAGCACTTGCTTTCCCAAGCCTATGTTAAGCAGCATTGACTGTGGTTACCAAGAGGATGGGTGACCGTTTGCATGCCTTGGCTTCAGTACAGTCCCCTAGCTCACCCAGCTGTGAATGGGTACCTGCCCTCTTTAGGGTCAGGGAAGGTAAAGCAGTGAAGGAGAGGAGATGGGCACTACCCTCAATATGCTGGCCCCTGGAGAAGCTGAGATCTCTGATGCCTCGCTTTCCTACGATCATGTCGACAGTTTTACCACTACCTTTTACATCAACTATGAGACCCACTACAGATCAAATGACAGTTCTTCTTCTCCTAATTTTTCTTTTGGGTGGGGTGTGTGTATTCCCTCCCTTCTGTGCTTGCAACTTTGCAGGAGGTCTGCCTGCTGATCTCAGCTGACACATTTCTGAAGCTTTAGAGCAGCTGATGAAAAATTTCATGTATAAGATGACAGAAAAAATAAGCAAGACGATAGAGAGGGAGGAGTTGGGGGAGGAGGGGAGACAGACAGAGACAGACAGACAGACAGACAGACAGACAGACAGAAGAAGAAGAGAGAGAGAGAGAGAAGAGAGAGAGAGAGAGAGAGAGAGAGAGAGAGAGAGAGAGAGAGAGAGAGAGAGAGGAGAGAGAGAGAAAGGAAACATAGAAACAGAAAGAATGATAGAAAAGGGCAAATTTCTAGCACAGAATTTCCAGAAGGTGGGGATGTTGATTATACTTTTGAGAGCCCCCAGCATTCCCACAGGGCTCAGTTAGTGATGCAGCCAAAGGAAAAGAAAATAGGGAAGCTACTTTTGTTGTTGTTGTTGTTGTTATCATAAATGTATTTCAAAACCTTTGTAGGAGCATAGAACTAAGTATGGTAACACTGCTTTTCAATGTTTTTCCATATGATGTGATATGCATAATTTCTATTTATGCATAATTTTTTCCCAGAAAAATATATAATTATAGCCTTCAAACAAACCAATTTTGTCACATACACTCAAGAGTCTCTTCTTCACATTTTTTTTGGTTTTATTCAAAGTGGAGTACTTTTTTTTTTTTTAAGAAAAAAAAATACTGTAGATATTGCATTTTGTTGTAAAAAGACATAAAAATGAGGTAAAAGTGTCCAAATAAAAAAAAAAGGTTTATAAAAGAGGGTGTTTTAAATGCATACATGAGTCAAAACTGTCTCTGACTGATGATATTCTGACCTTCAAACTTCTTCATAACCCCACTGACTGAGGCTATAGATAGCAGGGCTGATATTTAAAGTTAGGAATGAACACACACACACACACATACACACACACAAAACAACACACACACACACACACACACACACACACACACACACACACACACACACCATGGATAGCCTAGTGGTCAGAACATTGCGCTCACAATTTGACGACCCGGGTTCGATTCCGGTCGAGGAGATTTTTCTCCTGGAGTTAACATCAGTGCTGACTCCACTCCCCCCAAAAGTCCTTCGGATGAGACTATAAACCGAGGCCCAGTGTGCTAACGCACGCAGAACATCTTGCGCACATGTTAAATCCTGTTCCGCTTTTCGTAAGAGTAGGCCATCGTGTGCCAGTGGGAACAGATGACATTTACAAAACTGTATACACACGGGGACTGGATGTAAAAAAGCACAAGAGTGCTTATCCAATTATAATCGATATAAAAGAATAAAATAAAAAATAAACACACACACACACGCACATACACAGAGTGCATGCTATATAAACATACAAACTGAACAATAATGAGATATAACTAGAAAGGAGGAGATAGAAACAAATTCAAATGCAAATTAGAAACAAATTCAAATGCAAGCTCAAACACAAGATAGAGAAAACAAACCACTGTCTATGATTAGCATATTGAAAAATTGTCTGCGCGTTAAAATCTTAAAGAATTATCAAACAAGGCAGCAAATTTGATATGGACTTTGGTGGAATTGCAAAACATTCTTCTTAATTTAAAGCATTCAGACTATTTTCGGTCAACCGACAGTTGATATAAAAAAATACATGGTAAAATATAACAAAAAGGCAAACTCAAAATATCAGGCTATGAAAAAATTATGTAAAATCTACAAGAACAGAAAAGAAAAGGAATGAAAAATGGTAACATCAGTGCTGGTTCCATTCCCCTGGAAATCTTTTGGAAGAGACTATAAACTGTAATCTTGTCTACAAACACATGCTGAACATCATGCACACACATTAAAAATCCTTTTCTGCCTTTCAGAAGAGTAGGCCATTGTAAGCCAGATGGAACTGATGACAAAATGTTAAAGAAATGCATGCACACAGACATCAAGTTTAGACACCATCCGTGGTGGAAAGGCAGCTCACTTAAAACTAGTTAATCTGTCGCCTATGCAAAAATCTCATCATTGGTATAGTACCTAGGAATTCCAGCCGAAGAACAAGGTAAAAAAAAAAAGTAAACACCAGGACAAAGTATGCAGGAACAATATGACGACTTGTAGATAATATTTTTTTAAAATGGGATGTGGCATGATATGTTCGTAAAAAGGTAGTTCACATTTTATATCATATCTGAACACCAG
Organism: Stramonita haemastoma; assembly: GCA_030674155.1. Taxonomy (NCBI): domain Eukaryota; kingdom Metazoa; phylum Mollusca; class Gastropoda; order Neogastropoda; family Muricidae; genus Stramonita; species Stramonita haemastoma. The sequence continues at coordinate 3,682,676 of CM060334.1, forward strand.
GGTGTAACATGTAGAGCAATAAAAAGACAATATGTACAATATCAGGGTTTTTTTCCGGTTTTTTTTTTTTTTTTAATCTTTTTTTTTTCTTGTGAGATCAGATCTTGACAGTATCAGTTATTTCGTATTTCATGTTTGAAAGCTGGGATGTAAATCACAGCAACAGAAAGACAGTTAGCACCTTCAGACTAAATGTGAACACCGGGATACAACCTTGTGCCAAAAGTTTGACATAAACCAAGATCATGTTTGAACACCAGGATACAATCTTGCACATGTATATAAAAAGGTAATTTTACGTATGTTTGAGGGGACAGGATAGCTCAGTGGTCAGAGCACTTGCTTTCCCCAAGCTAAGGTTAAGCAGCATCAAGTGTGGTTACCAATTGGATGGGTGACCATTTGTGTGCTCTGGTCCCCCAGTTCACCCAACTGTAAATGGGTACCTGCCCTCTTTAGGGTCAGGGAAGGTAAAGCAGTCAAGGAGAGGAGATTGGTGCCACCCTCAATATGCTGGCCTCTAGAGAAGCTGAGGTCTCTGATGCCTTGCTCCTCTACAATCATTTAGGTTATGGGATACCTTTACCTGAACATACGTTTAAACACCAGAATTCAACCTTGCACCAATAAAAGGCAATTTTACACATGTATATTCAAGATCATTTTTGAACACCGGAATACAACCTTGTGCCAATAAAACAGCAAACTTGCATATAAATCTGAACACCAGAATATCATGAATTGCCAATATGGTTACATAATAAGGTTACATGTATTATCATAAATCTGAAAACAGACCAAAGCTATGATAAAGGGAGCAGCAATAAAAGTAGCAGCCATCACAATCAAATCTCCAGATGATTTCTTTGTGCTGCCAATGAGAGAGATCACAATTTTAACCAGCAAATGTTAAAACTTCATATTATGGGCACAAACTCTTGGACCTCAGCCACAACAGTTTAGAATGAACTGTCACTGCTCTACTGTCAGTCCAGGCTCTAGTGAAGACAATGCATGGGACTGATGTTCTTGCTTCATGTGATGTACGCACTCATCACTATACCAGAGTGAGTTTGCTCTCCCACCTCCAGGCATTGACATATGAACTAGAATGTAGCCCTCACCCCATCCCACCCCTTAAAGTGTAGGCACTTTAGAGCTCCTGCACTTCCAAAATGAATGCATCTTCTAAGAACATCTGTATCTAGCTCTCCCCAGAGCTTAAACTACACCTCTCAACCAAAAAAAAAAAAAAAAAACCCATCGGCAACAACAACAAATAAACCCAACAAAAATCCTACACCTCTCCATTGTTTGGAGAAGATTCTTTGTGAGTTTGCAGGAGGTGCTTCTACTGAGATGTACTTCATGGTATTCAGTTTCGTAAGCAAACTGTTTACCACACTACATCATGACAATCTCCTCTGAAGAGAGCTTTAAAAAAAAAATGAAAAAAAAGAGGTATGAACCCTTGAGACTCTCTGAGCTTAACTTAATCAATGCCATGTAAAGATGTCACACTCATACCTAAGAAGTTCTTCTAAAATCAAGCCTCTCCCTGCCAAACATTTGTAAAAAGATTCTGACAACAAAATACACAGCTCATGACTTACAACTCAGCTTTTCATGATCGAGGTAAAAGCTTAAAATCTTCAATACCAAGAATGTTTTTCGTGGTATGACCAAGTTTTCACATACATGATTGATACATCATATGGGTTTGCTCATTAATTAAAGTCCAAACCAAACATACATTTCATAAACCAAACAACATGCAGTTGAGTACATTTCTTTCAAACAATCAAAATCCATGATATTTACGCCATCTGCAAAGAATCTTGCAATTTTTTTAAAAAACCAAAAAAAGACCACAAACTCACTGATCATACATCTGTGAAAAAACAACAACAAAAAACCCCATACAAACATATTCACTCACATACACATGTATACTTGAGCACTGTGCTTTAAATGTGATACACATCAAGTTTCTCTCTCTCAAAATTTCATGTGATACACATAAAGTTTCTCTCTCTCAAAATTTCATGTGATACACATAAAGTTTCTCTCTCTCAAAATTTCATGCGATACACATAAAGTTTCTCTCTCTCAAAATTTCATGTGATACACATAAAGTTTCTCTCTCTCTCTCTCAAAATTTCATGATGATACACATATAGTTTCTCTCTCTCAAAATTTCATGCGATACACATAAAGTTTCTCTCTCTCAAAATTTCATGTGATACACATAAAGTTTCTCTCTCTCTCTCAAAATTTCATGTGATACACATAAAGTTTCTCTCTCTCAAAATTTCATGTGATACATATAAAGTTTCTCTCTCTCAAAAGTTTGCATCCTTTCACTTTCAGGCTTTTTTTCCCTTTTGTTTTGGGAACTGGGAAGGGGGGGGATTCTCCATGCAAACCACATGAATGCTGATCTCTCAGCCTCTTGCCTTAAAAGGAGAAGATAAAAAAAGAGAAGAGAAATTTACACGATAGGCACTGGAGGTCAATGGCAGAAACTATACAATGCACCGAGACAGATCATGTAAGGCATGAGCTCTTCACTCTTTGAAGTCACTTTATACATACTTATCTTTGAAGTTGCGTTGTCAATATACTTATGGCAGCTCTAACATTACAAAGTCTCGTGCTGTATGCTCCGACGCAGCTATTTTCAGTTCGTACAAATTGAAGGAACACTACTCAGGCTGTTAAACCAACCATTTCTCTTGATGAGAATTCTTTCCCTTCGAATGTTAACCTATCAGCAATGTCCTTTGGCTTTACATACAGGTTGCATTTTGCTCATAAACCTGTAATTAATTTACTGACGTGTGTACTTTTTGTGTGTTTCTCTAGATAGCTTAAAAGAGTTACAGGGAATAAACCAGTGTGAATTTGGGAATTTGAAACAGCAATTTCAGTCAACTCAGAAAAGAAACTGTCAGTGACACTGACAGCCTCCTCTAAAAAAAAAAAAAGAAAAGAAAAAAGAAAGATGCTGGCACCAAAGAAGTTCCACTCTTTTAGTCACTGAAGCTGGCCACAGGTAAATTCTTCAAACCTGATCCCTGTGGTTGATGAAAGTTAGCGGATGTGAAATCAATCAATATTTTTGTGCGTGTGTGTGGGTGAGCTGATGAAATATTTAAATACCTTCTGAAGTCAAGCATGCGAGTGTGCCTTTCCAGCAAAACCATCAAGATACAGACAAAATCATTTGTCACTATTAAAAGCTGAAATATGAAGGATAGAAATGTTACACTTTCACTCCCAACTAGCTCTAAATGTGTTAACAGCATGAGCTCAAATACACTTATCTACTACACTTATAATATCTTTTTTTTTTAAACTTACACAAGCACTGTGCTCGGTGTTTTTTTTGTTTTTTTATCAGCTAATCTCATACACAAATGGGTAGATGTAAAAAAACAACAACAAACAAACAAAAAACCCCACAACAAACCCCCCAAAACCCCAAAACAAACGTGCTGGGGCCAAGCCAAGCCAAGCCAAGCCAAGCGGGTTACTAACTGACCCACCCACTCACTGTCCTCCTCCTTCACACTGTCCGCACGGTTTCTGTCTCCATGGAAACGTCCTGGATGAAGTCGGCACAGGCCCCACCATGTTCCTGTAGCCTAGCTGAGCCACAAACTCGCCCTCGTGGTGCAGCAAGTTGCCTCCCCCTTCTCTGTGCGGGCAGCTTCGTGCGTGCTGCACGATTTGCACACGGCGACCTTCCACCTCGGGTGACCTTTCCTCGCTGACCTCTAGCGCCTCGGCCCTGAGGCACCGCAGTTTCCACTCTGCGTACATCAACGCCACTGCACACACCATGGCCACCATGGCCCCAAACGCCCCAGTTTTGAAGGACCAGCCGCCTGCGATTTTCCTGTCTGGGAATTCACCGTTGAACCTGCTGACGTAGAACTCCACCAAGAAGATACTCACCGCCCATAACCCAGCTGCCAATATAGATCATACAAAACAGGACGTTTTCTTTTTAGTACACCTACATAGTATAAGATTAACTGACACAGAAGGAAAAATGATAACACTGATGAATAATGAGGGTAGTAATGAAAGATGATGATGATGACGATGATGATGATGACGACGACGACGACGATGATGATGATTATGATGATGATGATGACGACGATGATGATGACTGTGATAATTAAGGCTGATACTAGGTGGTCTGGAGTTAGACATGTCTGCCTGGAAAGTGTGAAGTGCAAGTTAGAATCCTGTTTAATTAAGCAACCCCCCCGGGCCCTGACCATCTACTAGACCTTGTGTGGTGTTCTAGGTGCTAGTCTTTTGGATGAGTGAGATGATCAACTGAATTCCCATGTGCAACATACATTCAGGGCATGTAAAAAGAAAAAACAAACCCCAAAAATCCCCATGGCAACAAAAGAGCTATGGCAAAAAATAATATCAGAAAAAAACACTCTGGTAAGGAAGTAGAACATCTTGCACACACGTTAAATTATGTACCGCTTTTCGTAAAAGTAGGCCATCGTGTGCCGGTGGGACCAAGACATTTACAAAACTGTATCAGTGTATGTATACACACGGGGACTGGATATAAAAAAGCACAAGAGTGCTTATCCCACTATCCTCAATATAAAAGAATAAAAAAATAATAATAATAATAATAAAATAGGCAAAATATATGTTACATGTAAACGTGAAGAGAAGGAATTGGGGAAAAAAAATAAAAGGTGGAACCGAGATCTGTCTTGGTAATTCAATGTCGACTGGTATCATGCTGGTGTATACATCACTACAATATATATATATATATATATGTATATGAGTCATTCTTTGCTCTTGGTCACTATTTGGGGTGATCTACAATAGATGGATTTTATTTTCATAAGAGTTGTTTCTTTTCAATGCAATATGAATAAAAACATCCTAATATGGTTAAAGAAATTACAGTATCAAGGGATATTTGTTTGTTTGGCCTGTTTTTGAGAAATTGCAATCGAATGGGAAAAAACAGTCCAAAAATAGCACCTGAAAAGGGGACAGGCATATGCAGTGTTCAACATAAGCAGTTTACAAGTCTTCAGTGCAAATAAACCTTATATTTTCTTTTTTACTAACAAAAGAATACATTGTTCAACATTATCCTGTACAAAAATATTGCACTTAACTTTTCAACTTTTATATTTAGACGTCCAAAGTAAGCCATTACTGCGTTACGAGTCGCGTAACAGAGCCCGACGAAAACTTTGGATCGTCTGCTTTGCCATAGTGATCACTTGGCTAAAGATGGTCATGCAAATGCTTAAAGTTCATCATAATGAGATGATTAAAGGCATTTATTAACGTAAGAATGTTTAAACACATCCTCAATACAATTTTTAAGTTTTCGTGTCGAAATGTAACACAGTTATGCCTGAATTTTCAAAATCCCGTACTTGGCAAATGACACCAGCAACAATCGCCAGTGAATGTCTGCTAAATTCATCCACCAGACAGCATGGACTCATGACATTTCAAGCAGAAATTCCCAGAAGGAGGCGAGAATGACTTAATAGTTTGTATCGTGTCACACTCATTTTCATAGCGTAACGCAGTTACGGGTCAGAGGTCAATTGTCAACTTTCTAATAAAATCAGCATGTAATCCAACTTAGTAGCAATTACCAGCATGAATAATGTTTTTTAATAACTTATATTCACTTTATGATGTGAAGTGAAGGAAGATTTGTCCACATGTTTGAAAAAACTTTGATTCCGTGCAGTGTCACGTGTAACGCAGGTTCAGTTTGTTGAATGATCATACTTTTTTTCCATGATGCAATGCATTTTTTTGTTTTGTTCTTTGTTATTTGAGAGTAACACCTGTTTTATAAATATGAAACATGAAATGAGTAAGAAAAATGATATCAGCAGTGCTGAGCAACTGACACAAATTCCTGGTGCTTCGTCGTGTAGCATGAAACGCAGTGCATCAGATCATTTATTTTGGAATAAAAACAAAAACAACAACCTTCTAACAGTTGAATTAATCATTGAAACTTTGACTTGAGGTGCCTGAATGAGTTAAAAGCTTTTGTGAGCAAAAGAATGAGACAAGTTAACTGTTTCAATAAAATTATCAAGGTTTCCTTGATGTTGTGCTCTTTGTTTCTGTGTTCGTGTCTTGTGTAACACAGTTATGTTTTAAGTTTATTTTGATTTATTTACTGCAAAATTGTTCTCAGTACTTTTAGCACTGTACATTTTACTTAAAAAGCTAGTAAACAAATATATAACATGGTAACAGTAAATATTCTATTTTACAACTCTTTTTAAAAAACTGTTTTGGTTAAGGTGTAACTGTGTTACGGTGTCGCAAAAATCTTCATTAGCTGAAAATGCACATAAACCTCCAATATCGTAAATCTTGCTTGTCAGTACTACTAACATGTATTACTAACAGGTAAGCCCATGTATATTGTCATTTCATTAAAATCAGAGACATTATGGATAAATTGGTGTAGCAGTGTAACACGGTTACATTTTGACACCCATCACCTTCCATGAGAAATAACAGAAAAGTGGGTTATGCCATCAATTTTATTTCTTCTGCAGCTAATTCTCCTTTCCTTGATGTACTTAAACTGCCCACTTTAAAATCCATCCAATGATTTTGAAATTTGAGGTCCTAGGACCTCTTTTAGTGACCAAAAGCAAAGAATGACTCATATATATATCAAATAACGTATGTGCAAGCACACACAATACATGGCACATGGCTACACATACACAGATCTACACATGTTAATTGCTATTACAGTATGCTTGTATCAACATTTTCAAATATACATGTACGTGTATGTGAATATGTGCACACGTGCCCACACACTTATAGGTCAACCCAGCTGTGCTATTCATTCAAAGTTATAATAATGCAAACTTTTTACCACTCAGACATTAAAAAATCTCTTTCACACACTTGTCCACATTTCATATTAAAACAACGACATATTACCAATAAAAGTTCTATAATTCATTCAAACTGAAACCATCCATACATGTTATGGACACCTTGAGGAGATTCCAACATTCATCCACACATCTGTAACTTATACATGTACATGTCATTCAGATCCAAACTTAGTGACAAAATTCCTGCACTTCTAGTTCAAACAAACAGCTGCTTTTTAAACAAAATTCCTTTTTTTTTTTTAATTTAAAGACTTAAAAGGATGGAAATTAAGAACCACTAAAATCATGAATTTTCCAGGGATCTTTCAACTCAAGACCAAAACCTTAATTCAGGTTCTGTTACTTGCCAGCCCTAGATTAACAGTTGCTAATAAATGCTATCATTAAATTTGAAGATCTATTATCATATTATATTGTAGCCAGGTGCGGTAGATCTAGTACCAGGTGTGGTAGATCTAGCGTGTGAGACATAGAGCGACAGGGATTATCTCCCATTCGTCTGTGTGTGTGTGTGTGTGTGTGTGTGTGTGTGTGTGTGTGTGTGTGTGTGTGTGTGTGTGTGTGTGTGTGTGTGCACGTGTGTGTGCATGTGTGTGTGTGTGTATGTGTATGTGTGTGTGAGTGTGTAAGAGATTTTGTTAATAACATTGTTTGTATGCTAGATGTAGTGTGCTAGACTTAGCGCGACAGGAGAGTTGATTACATTATATTCCATGCAATCTTATCGCTGTGTAAGATTACTATTTTCGGACTCACTTGTAAATTGTGAGACACTTTGTATTTTTAAATAGGTACAGTTAAGTTACTGTTATTTGTCTTCACCTTGGTCTTCACCTGCACTGGAATGCTGAGGAACCAATAAAGAATGACCAGCCAGCTACCATCTTCCCCTGAGTCTTCTGTTGCCCAGTTGCTATGAATTGTTGCTTGAAATTCATTGCTTAAGAATTGTTGTTCCATTCTCTCCCTAACCTGTCTTATTTCTTATCTCTTGGTACCATCACAATACTATTAGTGTTAACAAAACAAACAACAACAAAAAACAATACACACACACACAAAAAAAAAACAACAACAGAAAGACAGGGACTCACCACTTGCACCTGAAAGGAGACCTATGGTCAAGAACTTGTTTCGGAGCCAGACATCACCGAAGAAAATTGTGACGGTCAATATACAGCCACCAGCCATGCTACACATACCCATAGTCATCAGCTTGTCAGGGTGATCCTTCAGCCCTACTGTAATTTGAACAACATAAATTGAGAATTAAACAAAACAGAAATAACACTTCTGCATTCATGATTAATTTATATGATTAAATATATATGTGCGTGTGTATGTGTGTGTTACGGTGGTGGTGGTGGTGGTGGTGGTGTGTGTGTGTGTTGTGGTGGTGTGTGTGTTGTCTGTGTGTGTACACGTGTGTATTGCCTGTGTGTGTGTGGTGCGTGTGTGTGCACGCATGCGTGTGCGTGCATGCATGCGCATCTCTGTGTGTGTCACTGTGTACATGATTCCATCGTGGTCAAACATCACTCCCACCAATCAAGTGTTAACTTTGCAAAGACCAGGAGTTTTCCAGGAACCTACATGAGAAGTGACCATCAGCTTGTGATGGCGACCTCTGTTTCTGGTCCAGCGATCTGGACTGACCTCCCTAGGTCCAGCCTGAGTCTCTCCCTTTGCCAAAAGCCTAGATCTATGTACATGTATACATGTATTCATGACACTTTTACATCCAGCCTCAAGACATCCATTCCCACCGGCATATAATGCCTTAATGGCCTACTGAGGCTACTCTTCCGAAAAGCGGAACAGGTTTTAATGTGGGCGCAAGATGTTCTGTGTGCGTTCACACATGGGACCTCGGTTTACAGTCTCATCTGAAGGACTTTTGGGGGGAGTGGAGCCGGCACTGATGTTAGCTCCAGAGGAAAAATCCTCCTGAACATGTAATTCAACTAATTGATCACTGTAGTGTATATTATACATGTATGTGTATTGATCATTGTATGTGTATTATTGTATGGGTTTTCTGCTGTTTCTTGTTTCTGCATTATATTCCCTACTGAACACTATTGGGGTCACACAGAAAATCCAATTTAAAGTTTGTGTGTCCATCAATGTCAATACCAAGGATTCTGGTTTCAACAACTTACTTAGTGCCTGGGCAGCCCATTCTAATCCTGTTTTCTGCAAAAAGGAAAACTGTAATGTTGATATTATGCCACAATGAGACTATAAACTCGGCCCCTTGTGCAAACTCGCGCAGAATATCTTGCGCACACGTTAAATCCTGTTCCACATTTCATAAGAGTAGGCCGTTGTGTGCCGGTGGGAACAGATGACAAGATTGACAAAACTGCATACACACGGGGACTGGATGTTAAAAAACCCACATGTGTACTTATTGAATTCCATAATCCTAGAGTATATATATATATATATATATATATATATATATATATATATTAATAATAAATAATATATATAAAAAAAAAATTAAAATTTTTTAACTGATACTGAAATCGACAGAATGACTGTACCAACAGCAGACTGTCACCTCATTCAAATGCTTGCACAGTGAACATTCCTGCCTGCTGACTGACTTTTAAGTTTTAACCCTTCCGGATCTGAAGCATTCTGAATTTAACTAAGTGAGCTTCAGGTCTTCTTGCTGTTGAGGGGATTCGTAACATTCAAAACTCCCACATCATACTCATAGGGCTGATACAGTGAGGGCAAAACAGATCCTTAAGAGGTCATTTGTTAAGTCATGGGGGACAGGATAGCCTAGTGGTCAGAACATTGCGCTTGCAATTTGACGACCCGAGTTCCATTCCCGGTTGAGGGGATTTTTCTCCTCGAGTTAACATCAGCGCTGACTCCACTCTCCCCAAAAGTCTTTCGGATGAGACTGTAAACCGAGGCCCTGTATGCGAACGCACGCAGAACATCTTGTGCACACGTTAAATCCTGTTCCACTTTTCGTAAGAGTAGGCCGTTGTGTGTCGGTGAGAACAGATGACAATATTTACAAAAACTGCATACATACAGGGACTGGATGAAAAAGAACACATGAGTGCTTATTCCATTATCCTCGATATAAAAGAATAAATAAATAAATAAATTACATGGCTAAAGCGGCTCGAGACCTGACATTAAATTTTTCAAAAAGATGGTTCGTATCCTTCAGCCACTCAGCATGAAGCCCATGCCCATTAACTTGCTTAAGTGATTAACCTCTTTACTGCACTGTTGACAAACAGCGTTTGTCATACTCATAGAAACCATCGCAAGCAAAGCTCAGTTGACAATGAATCGCTGTTCGTCACAATTCAAGTTTCAACGCTCTCTCTGTTTCATCTAGCTTGTTCCTGAGCAAGATATGATAGCAGCAAAAGGGTTAAGTGCATGAGCTCATAAATGTATACAGTAGCAACTAAAATACATGTATGATAGAGATACAAACTGTATCTTATTTCTGTGACTAATTTCAGACTGTGCACTGAACTTTTTATAATATCAGATCACACACATTTTTCATTTTCAAACATATTAGGTGGCACTCCATCCTTTGAAACATTCTGTGGCAGTTCCTCGGACAAACATGTTCAAATAGTTCTTTCAAGTCCAAGAGGATATTAATTGTTATCAAATGTTATTATGTACGTGGTTACTCTGAAAGTTCTAGTACAAAAATAGTACCAAATACAAAATACAAGTACTGTCCCAATATTTGTACAACTTCAGTAGCCTACAGAGCTGCATAACTTCTTGGAACTATTGCAATTGGGCAAAAAATGTACTACCCTGAAGATTCTTTCTAACGGTGAAATTTATCAACTACACATTGCTTAAGCTAAAGCTTTGAAGTCCTTCGGATGAGGCTCTAAACCAAGGACCTGTGTGCGAACACATGCAGAACATCTTGCACACACATTAAAACTTGTTCCGTTTTTCGGAAGAGTAGGCCATTGTGTGCCGGTGAGAATGGATAACAAAATTTAAAACTGAGGCATACACATGGGGACTGGATGTAAAAAAAAAAGCACTTTTTTTTTTGGGGGGGGTTTGGGGGGGGGGGGTTAGCACACAAGGCTCTGTACGAGAATGCAAGAAGTGCAGTTTTCATGAACAATCACGTGGGCGAGTTCTTCAAGACCACGGTTGGAGTCCGCCAGGACTGCCTTCTCTCACCTGTACTCTTCAACCTCTTCCTCGAAAACATCATGACAGAGACACTGCAAAACCACCACACTTCCATCTCCATTGGTGGAAGACCCCTTTGCAACCTCAGATTTGCAGATGACATTGACCTCATGGGCAGCAGCAAACAAGAACTGCAAATCCTCACAGACAGTCTAACAGATCGAGCGAGCGCATACGGCATGGAGGTCAGTACAGAGAAATCGAAGATCATGGTCAACAGCGGAGTAATGACAGCACGGAAATAAAGATGAATGGAGAAATATTGAAAGAGGTGAGCCAATTCAAATACTTAGGCTCCATCCTAACAAAAGATGGCACATCAAACAATGAGGTGAAAGCTCGCATTGCAACAGCAACATCTGCTCTAGTCAGACTCCAGAGGATCATCAGAAGCAACAACATCAGCTTCTGTACCAAATACCACCTCTACAAATCCCTCGTGATATCTATCCTCCTATATGGCTGTGAATCATGGACTCTGACAGCAGTGTTAGAGAGAAGAATCCAAGCATTCGAGAACAAGTGCCACAGAAGACTCCTCAAAATATCATACAAAGAACACAAGACCAATAACTATGTGAAAGAAGAAATCAAAAAGCGTGTGGGCCCCCAAGAGCCTTTGCTCTCCACCATAAAGAGGAGAAAGCTGATGTGGTTTGGTCACACCACAAGACACAACACCCTAGCCAAAACCATCTTGCAAGGAACAGTCGAGGGCAAGAGAAGAAGAGGCCGCCAAAAGAAATCATGGGTTGACATCAAAGACTGGACTGCCCAACCCCTGCAACGCCTCCTACTAGCCACACAGGATCGTGAAGCTTGGAAAAAGATCTCCGTTGCGTCTTCTCTCATGTCCCCCCTACGTCCTTTGGGACATGGGACTGAGTGAGTGAGTGAGAGTGAGTTAGCACACAAGTGCTTATTCCACTATCCTTGAAATAAAAGAATAAATTTAAATAAATAAAAATAAATTACTTGAAGGCTAGGCATATGATTTCAGCAGTAACTTCAAGAGGGAGAGACTCAGAGAATGAATGAATAATCTTTATTTTTCAAGGTTAACATTAACAAGAGAGAGAGAGAGACAGAAAGAGAGAGGATGGTGTGTGTGTGCGTGTGTGTGTGTGTGTGTGTGTGTGAGCGAGCGGCGCTCTTAGGCCTACTTTGCTTTTTTTGTTTTTGTTTTTGCTTTAACCTCGCCCTTCAACAGGCTAGCCTACAAGATTCCGTATACCTGGGGCCTATGAAAATTCATTAGCCTATCTAGGCTAGCCTAGTGTTGATCGTGACTGATACGTACCGCAAGTTCCGTTGCCATAAGCAGTATGGGGACAATTCCATAGTCCCAAATTCTCCCCGTCGCTGGTGATGATCCAGAATGGAGATGCAAACGCAGTGAGAAAGATCAGGAAGCCGATGAACACCCCTAGACAAGCCACTCTGCCAACTTTAGTCGCCTTCTCCCGCTCCGTCGCCATGTTGAAAACGTGAACATCCAGTGGGCAGTTAGGCCCCTGACCTAGGTAGGTACCCTGGGTAGGCTAGGCCTTTGTTGCGTAATCGTGGTCATTTCCGCCGGTCAAATTCAGCGTACGTCATAAAAGTTCATTCTTAAGTTGTTTTTTTTGTTTGTTTTGTTTTTAAAGCAGCTAATTAGGCCTGTGGGAACCTTGTGACATAGATCATAGGCCTAGTTCCTACTTAGCTGGATCTAGACTATCTTTCAAGGCTAACAATAATTTAGGTCAAGGGCACTACCATAATTGGGGTTAAGAGGTCATAGGCCTAGCACTTGGTTGTAGGCCTATTAGAGTCTGAGAGTAGAGTAATGAATTGGAATTTTCGTCATAAGTTAAATCACATATAGAACAGACAAATCCACGGAGTTTTTTGTGGGTTTTTTTTTATTTTTTTTTATTAAAGGTTTTTCTTTTTCCATTTTTTTTTCTATTTTGAGTATGGTTGGTGCAATGGTCAATTTGTTCCAAAGTTATGGTTTATGTCTGAAATTAGGTGTAGCACAGAGATCAAGAAGTCTCACTCCTAATGGCTTCAGCTCATCCACCAAGTTGACATGTGAGCAGATCTACCAGTGCCATTATCTTTCTATGTGTATAACTGCATGTGTACAAAGAAATCAAGACTGCAGGTTAAAGATCTCCCAGCGTTACTAGGTAGTCTATCCCAAACCCTGAAAATACCCATCTAGCATGTCTGCATGGTTCCAGGGCTAGCAGTATGAATTTTTTCTGCCTATGACTAAATTTTCTTCTTTTTTTGTAATTGAATAGAATTTTGCTGGGTTTTCATTTTATTTCATATTGGTTAAGTTTATAGGAGGGGGTGGGGGAAGGAAAGGAGTGAGAAGAGATAGAACAGTGTTTTCATTTCATCTCATACTGGTTTATGGGTGGGGGGTGAGAGAGAGAGAGGAGGAGAGAGGAGAGAGAGAGAGAGAGAGAGAGAGAGAGAGAGAGAGAGAGAGAGAGAGAGAGAGAGAGAGTCTTGGCTAAGTAGTTAAGAGTTTTTGCTCACAATTGACAACCCAGATCGAGCCGGCTTCAAGAGAGCCTGCAGTCCTATGGCTGTCTATCCTTTTTTCCCCTGCAGCCTGTGTGGAGTTTCTGGCAAACAGACCCACATGACATCAGTGCTTTGCCACAGCCCTCTCCTGTTAGCTTTCCCCAGGTGACACCACATGCAGGTGCAAACAGGACAAAGTTGTGATGGCCCTCATTTACCACTGCCCACCCCTGTTTACCATCCCCTGGTAATTCAAATGAAAATCAAAAGAAATCCATGCATCTGTCACACTCATGGCAAAATCACACACTGGATTATGGACAGCCCATTAACCAGCGTGTTATTTTTCCCTGTAGCGTTACAGATGCAGGTTGTTGTTTTTTTTTACTCGTTATGAAGGCACCCACATTCTGACTTCAGAAATGTCTTAATACGACACCAGTATACATGCGTTTTAAAAATTTGTCATTCGTTCCTACTGACATGGCCTACTCTTCTGAAAGGCCAACAGAGTTTAAAGAGGTGTGCGAGATAATCTGCGAGCATTCATATACAGAACATTGGTTTATAGTCTCATCCAAGGTTATTTTTGGGGGAGTGTGTGTGCAGAGTTGGGTCAGTGCTGATTGTTAACCCCAGGGGGGGGGGGGGAGGGGGCAGGAGCCGGCGAGGGGGAATCCCCTCTGTAACAAGGATCTTGGTGGTGGTTCAAACCCAGGCCCTCACATCATGAGCTCAATGCTCTATCTAACCACCAGGCAACCCTGCCCCCTACCCGCCACCTACACCTGTGCAGCGCTGTAAACAGTGCTGGCACATGTATTCCATTTCTGATTTGCATACTTTTCAGAAAAAAGCTTAGGAAGAAGTGAATTTTAGATCTTTTGAAAAGGCAACACACACACACACACACACACGTGTACACATATCCATTTCAGCTGGCTGGACTATGTGCTGTAAAAATGGTATCACGAGCATAGAAGACGACTTAGTTCCTGCTCTACTGACAATATCATTTTCACATGCGACAGAAACATACAGGCATACACACACACACACACACACATCACACACACACACACACACACCACCCACACACACACACACACTATCAATCAGACCAGCGCAAAACAGAGAAACAAAACACTTCTCATCTCCAGTTCCAGGCAACAAACATCAGCACATTATTATTGCATAAATAAAGGTGTATTGTCCCATGAACGCTAACAATGACATGACTTTTAACAAGGTATCAAAACACTCCTCTGTCGCATCGTTACAATAATACACATCATGTATCCTATTTGGGATTTTTTCTCTTGTACTTCATTATCATAAGAAATAAGCACAGGGCATGGTTATGTTATTTTTACGCGTTATTACTTATCAATTTATTTAAATTCTGGCTCCAAACCCAGGTAACCACCACTCAGGACCATAAAAGTGATAAATCTGACTGAAGATCATAGGCTGGGATGTGACAGACTAAATCAGGCTTAGCAATACATGCGTTTTTCAGTAAATAAACATGAGATATGTACATAATGTGGGCTTTTGTGCAGGGTTTATTTTTTGCAATTAATAATTAATAATACATCACTATAACAGCTGATGAATAAGTTAATAACTGCATGTGAAGAGGCAAAGAAGCAATTTAACACCTTGTGATTATATCCCTTTATGATACCCTTTATAGTTATCCAGGTGTTACTAAAAATGACCTTTCATACTTCCATCTTCTTTATAACCCCACAGAATCTTTTTCGTGTGTCCAGAATTAAATGTTTACACAAAATTTAATGTCTAAAAACAATTAATGTATCCCAAGTAAAAAAAAATAATAATAAAGAAAGAAAAAAAATAACAGAAAGAAAAGTTGATGGAGAATAGCTTTATTTTCAAAGTTCTTGATACAGTGTTTAGTTCACTGAATCAAATACAAAAGACCCCCCCCACCACCAAAAAAAAAAGCAAAACAAACTACAAAGAGATAATTATTTTAAAAAAAAGAAAAAGAAAAGTCAAATGATGGAAAAGAGAATTCCTAGCATGAACTTCCCAGTTTGTGGTGGTTACTAAATGTATGACCCTCCCCCCCCCCCCCCCCAACACACACACACACACACACAAACACACCCTACCCAATTCCTTATCTGGTTTGGAGGATTGGTATGACATTACATGTGTTCTTACAGCACAACAATTTTAGTTCATTTCATTTAATTTTTTAGCATATTTTATTCATGTTGCCAAAAGCCCTGCCCACCGTCCCTTTTCATTCTAAACTTGGGGTCAACATTCATTTCAAGTTCAAATGTAACAGATACCAATTCCTCTATAAATCAAATGCTGGCAACCTGCTAAAGACAACTTAAATGGAAGATTATCTTAATGATTTGACTCCTCAAGGCAAAAACCAATGCAAAACAAAATGAAACAGAACAAAAACAAACCAATCAATCAAAACCCATGCTGTGCTGAGGATGCCAGCAATACCACTTTACTAGCCCCAGCTCGATAACAACAAATGCGTGAAAAAGATTTTATAAAAAAAAAAAATTCAAAACACAGTATTGTAAAAACCAGGTTAAAGAAATCATAGCACAGTTGTATACAAGCACAGGGTTTATCCATATATATATATTTTTTAATCAATTACCTTTCCCAGAATGAATTCAAGAACAGATCAAATAGAATTTTTAAAAAGTTATGATAAAAAAAACTGCACACAAAACAAAGACACAGACAGACACACACACGCGCACACATGCACGAACACACACACAATATTCTTTTTAATGAAAATGATTAGTTCATGATGACAGGATGGCATTGATTTGAATACTAAGTGTTGGATTAATTAATTAATAATTTGTGCTGTCTGAGCCTGGTTTAATTAACAGATTGTGAAAGATCAGAAAAGTATGCACGAGTTTTGTGCTTACATCAGTTCAAATAAATTGTGGAAAAAAAATAAACAAAACCAAAATCTGCTGAAGAATGTACAGCTAGCTGTTTGGGTTCACTGAGTAAAGTAAAAAATGACATGACAAGAAACAGCTATTGATAGTCGTGTGTGTGTGTGTGTGGTGTGTGTGTGTGTTTTATGTGAGTGCATGCATGCATGTTCTGCTTTGGGGTATTGGTATTTTTGCCTTTAGAAAATGACCAGCACTTTTTGTTGGGCTCCCCATTTTTAATTAAGAAAAAAAACCAGCGAAACAATCCCTAAAAATGACTATTGTATGGTGTGAAAACTGCATTGGCATTTAAAAAATTGAGTGGAGAAAAAGTATTGGCAGACCAAGAAAAAAAAAACTGGGTATAAAGTACTGGAAATTATAGAATAACTTTAAAATAAATCTGCTTCATTAAAAACAAAACAAAACAAAACAAAAACACTCCACGAAAAAATTAATTTTTTTAACTTATCCATTGTATGACAAATCATATCAAAACATTTCGCAAAATTGTCCTTAACGACAAAATTCATACACACAAAAAAAAACTTCCTGGGTCAAATATTAGAATACACCACTGCAATTATGCAACCACCTTTTTTTAATATTTCTTTCCTAGTAAGTAAGAACTGCAGAAAATAAATATCTCAACACTGTCGACATCATCATTCACAACACACAAGTCTTTATCGATTGACTTCAGCAAGAGGTTTAACATCGGATAATAATATCACAGTAACACGATGATACTATCACCATCACTGACGGTCAAAACAACGCGGTATTATTTTATTTCATCGATCACTCAGGGACCGAGCCAAGGCGTCCTGCATGCTGGTTAATTAAATTAATTAAACATGGATGTCGTCTAGACAAAGTGTATAAATTCATGTTAATATTATGTCACAAATTCTTCATCTGTTAAATGTAACAAACACACAGAAAAAATGAATATAAATATAGTTCTATATATGGAGACATCTTGCTGAGAGGAATGTTGATTTGTCAAACAGCTTCAACAACAAGTGGGACCGAGGTATCACATTCTGCCAGTTTATACACCACGTGCGGGTAGGTAGGTATATTTCTGTTGTTGCAGTTATTGTTTCTTGTTACTCAAATCAACGGTTCTTGATTGCGAAACGTACGTCGTCAACAATTCATTAATCAATGCAGCAGAAAGGGATGAACTACAAAGAGTTACAATATACTGATGTCGTTTACCACTATGCACTGCAGTTAGAGTAAACACAGCTAGTAAGCCCAAAAATATCATCACAAGCAGATCGAGCTTGCCAAAAAAAAAAAATGAAATGTATGTTTGTGTGTGTGTGTGTGTGTTGTGTGTGTGTGTCGAGAGAGAGAGAGAGAGAGAGAGAGAGAGAGAGAGAGAGAGAGAGAGAGAGAGATGTGTGTGGGTGGAGGAGAGAAGAACCAGATAGTACATGTTGCATTCTAGTCAACAAGCAGACACGCAGGTAGCAAGGGCACTGATGATCAAAGGCTAAAGCAATTGACAATTAAGCCAGACATCAAACACAGACAACACCTTTCACTTTTATTCAGTTCCTCTTCTACGCTCTTTTCAAGCCTTTTGATTTGTTATGACAAGGTAAAGCACTATATAAATTCCATATATTATTATTAATTCCATATTGAACTTTTTGTTTGGAACATCAAGATAAAGCACTATATAAATTCCATGTATTATTATCATAATTCTTCCATATTGAACTTTTAGTTTAGAATATCAAGATAAAGCACTATTTAAATTCCACATTTATTTTTTTCCATACTGAACTTTTAGTTTGGAATATCAAGATAAAGCACTCTATATAAATTCCATATATATATATATATATATTTTTTCCATATTGAACTTTTAGTTTTGGAATATCAAGATAAAGCACTATATAAATTCCATATATTATTATCATAATTCTTCCATATTAAACTGCGTTCAGTTTGGAACATCTTTTTTCCTAAGCTAAAACTGAACACTAACGCACCTCGGCACAGTAAACTTTTCATTGGTCATCTTCATTCTAAAAGACTGGGTAACTGACATCCACCTTTTTTTTTCAATAGTAAATACTTTTGGGTCAACAATACAATTTATTTCAGGGGGTGGGGGGACTAGGGTGTAGATTCCCCCCCCCCCCCTAAAATGGTGAATATTACCATAAAACTGATAACCAAAACATGATATACTGAAACGCTCATTAGCAAACAAAACAGCTTTGCCTGATACGACAGGATTTATTTGTGCTTTGCTGACCGAAGAAGCCTTGTTAGAACTCTCAAAGATTTAGTGAAGTTCTTTGATGATTTAGCATGATGATCAATCAGTTCAATAAATCAGTGATAAATTCAGCCAGAGGCAAAATACACATGATCTGATTTCTTCAAAAGCAAATAATGAATAGATAACTGAAAACACTCACCTTCTTATGACTCAATTTAAAGTCACACCTAGATTTTGACCCAAGTTAAATATCGTTTTGTTCTCCTTTCTCTGTTTATCATTAGATAACACAACAATTTTCATAGGACAAAAACTATCCAGAAAATCAAATTTGCACAAGTAGAATTTTCAGTGACTGTGTCATGTTCAGCTCACTTTCTTTAACATGTAACACCTGGTGAATGCTTGGTACACCTGCAGGTGAGAATTATCATTCAGTTAACCTTTCAACATTTTTTTTGGTGTCTAATGTCTAAATCAGGTATTCCTGTTAATCAGTTTACTCTTTCTCCCAGATAAATGTCGACCATCTTGCACAAACATTCCACCACACAGCGAACACAAGCAAGCTTTCATCTTCAACTATACATCCAAAACAACAACAAAACCAACAAGAAACAAATACATGCATAAAATACTCAAGCAACAACGAGCAGCACCTTGGCAAATCAAACAGGGAAAACAATGAACACACAGAACACGGAAAGAAGCCGATAATTCATGTTTATTGTCATGAAAACCATCCAAACAAGGCAAAAGCATCAGAAACTGAAAATGGTGCATCGCGTCATCATTGTCTTCCCAACCAACCGTCAAGATGAGGAGGAAGAACGAAAATTTAAAAAAACGGGAAGAACGATTCAACAAAAAACAACACAACAACACACAGGAAGAACGAATGACAACATTTCAAACTGCATGAGTCTTTCACCCCCCCTCACCAAACCCCCAATCTATTGTTTGGCTGATAAAATAACTGTTACAACAAAGCAAACATGAAGCAACATGTTTAGAAAATAATGGTGACAGCATAAATGCAGGCAGAGACAAATTAAATCACAAAATTTCAGTAGATGCAGGAAAATAAAAAGTCATGAACAATACCCACTACATTAGAGTCACAGCAGTACATCTCAATACAAGTTATACAGAGAAGATATATTTATTTGGCTTTTTCATCATGGTATTCATGTCTACTTTAAATTCGCGAATACAAAACATTCATGAATGTATGGACTGTGATAGCTGTTCAATTAGTTACTGTCTGACAACTCCTGAAAACATGGACCAGAGAGAAAAACACAAAAATTTCAACAAAACAAAATTGTTCAAACTCATAATCCTAAGAAAGAAAATTACCAAAAAAGAATTGAGGTTCTTTTTTTAAAACAATTCAGATCGTTGAAGTTGTTGGGTAAATATGATATCATGTGTCAATATACAAAATGTCCACTTACTACTGGTTC
Source organism: Stramonita haemastoma (assembly GCA_030674155.1). NCBI lineage: Eukaryota > Metazoa > Mollusca > Gastropoda > Neogastropoda > Muricidae > Stramonita > Stramonita haemastoma. The sequence continues at coordinate 3,703,044 of CM060334.1, forward strand.
CACTACTTCTCAAAACAAAACAAACAAAATCAGTCAACCAAAAAGTTACTACACATGCTGCAAGCAAATAAGTTTAGGCAGTGAAGTTAATAAACACTGTTGATCCAACAGTTGAAATGGTATATCTAAGAGAGAGAATGTTATCTCCTATGAAATCTGGATACTCTGAGAATATAAAATGCATCTTCGCTTTTCATATTCCTTATTAATTAAGGTATGATTTTTACAAAAAAATGCTTTTCCATAATTATGCCTTATAAGGTATGATTTTTAAAAAATGCCTTTCCATATGCCTTATTAAGGTATGATTTTTAAAAAATGCCTTTTCATATGCCTTATTAAGGTACGATTTTTTTTCTTTTAAATGCTTTTCCAAAATGCTTATTAGGGTATGATTTTTTTTAAATGCTTTTCATATGCCTTATTAGGTACAATTTTTTTTCTTTTAATGCTTTTCCAAATGACTTATTAGGTATGATTTTTTTAAATGCCTTTTCATATGCCTTATTAAGGTACAGATTTTTATCTTTTTAAATGCTTTTCCAAAATGACTTATTAGGGTATGATTTGTTAAAAATGCTTTTCCATATGCCTTATTAGGTATGATTTTAGAATTTAAATGCTTTTCCATATACCTTATAAGGGTATGATTTTTTTCTTTTTAAATGCTTTTCCATATGCCTTTTAGGGTATGATTTTTAAATGCTTTTCATATCCCTTCTTAGTATGATTTAGATTAATGCTTTCCATTACCTTTAAGGTAAGATTTTTTTCTTTTTAAACGCTTTTCCATATGCATTATTAGGGTATGATTTTTTCTTTTTAAATGCTTTTCCATATGCATTATTAGGGTATGATTTTTTCTTTTTAAATGCTTTTCCATATGCCTTATGAAGTTATGATTTTTTTCTTTTTAAATGCTTTTCCATATGCCTTATTAGGGTACGAATTTTAAAAAATAAATGGACTCAACTGACACATCTAATGACATGATTGTCACAGTGTTCATTACCTAGCTCTGATGAGTAAACATCAACATCTTCACACGACACTAAGATGCTCCACTTTCAGGTCTCAAACACTCCCTATGCTTTTCGAGATCACAAGAAAACTATCCTTCCAATGTCCTACAACTAAAAAGATTTTTTTTAAAAAGGGGGGGAGGGAGCTTTAAAATGAAATCAAACACAAAAGAAGAAGTACATTCTCTGTCAAGTCTATTTTAATGTCATGGCGTATGCTAAAATTTGATTTGATGCACTGCACGGATGCTGCTTCTTCTAAGATAAAACAGCAACATTGGTTCACATTTCAGGGTGATAACATACCACCTGAAAGATCTTTCGCTGACACAATTAAAAACGAAATTTTTTTAAAAAATCATTATGCTTGGTCATGTGTACACATCTTAGGTGTTAATGACTGTCAAAGATTCCAATTCTCAAGAGAGTATATTATGTGTAAGTGTGTGTGTGTATGTGTGTGTGTTGTGTGTATGTTGAGTGTGTGCATTGTATGTGTGTGTAATATAAGCCATCTTAGCTCATCTGGATACTACAAAGTCATCTTCATCCAAAACAAAGAAGAAAAAGCAGATCTAAAAATTCCAATGACTTTTAATGATGAATATTCATGAGAATTCCAAATGTGGTTTCATAAGACGTCCAAAAATGCCCTGAAAATACCATTTGTGAGGCTTTAAATAATTCTCTGGTTTAGAGAGAAATTTCCATTTGTGTTAAAAATTTGTATTTTGAAAAAAATCAATGCAATTCAACACCTATTCCCGACAGCAGAGAAAATCAGAAGGCAGACCCACACCACAAAAGCAGAAACAAGCTAAAGAATAATTAACGACAGCAAGGTTTATTACAATTATTACACCTGCCTTCCCACAGCTTCGTAATAACTCTTAACAGAAAAGCATCGCCATATATTTGCTGTGCATCAACAATGACAAAAAAAAGGAGGTTATGAAGAATTCTACTGACACAACACACAAAAAACCCCAACATACACACACACACAAACGAAAAAAAAAAAAAAATGGAGAGACAAGCCAAAGGAAAAAAATGTATGCACACAAAAAGTACATTAAAGAAGATGAAAAAAAAAAAGCCCTGCAGCTTCAAAAGACAAACTCTAATGCAGACACCAATGCTAAATGATAGACAACCTAAAGCAAGCAATACACACCTATAGTGAAAAGTATACCAGCAAAATGAAAAGACATCGCAGAATGAAACAAAAAGATTACTTAAGCCTAATATATATATATATATATATATATATATAATTATATATATATAATATATATATATATATATAAGCGCAATACACTGAAATGGAAAAAAATAGGGAGAAAGGAATGGGACTTGTGTGTGATAAAGCGATGAAAGTTAAACCACCCTTAGCACCAAATGCATCTCTCTAAAATGAGCTTTTTTGGGGGTAGGTAGGGGACCAAAACAAGGCAGATATGGAGGAAAAAAAAAACAACCCCAAAACAAAAATATATATAACGCAGAATGCTGAGATCTTTTTTTTTTCACTATGTTTTTTGTGTCTTCTTCTATATGACTTGGTTTGATGGGGGAATCCATGTATGCAGCTATCTCCATTTCTGATTCCTGGTCCAAAAAAAACCCATCAACAACAACACAAATAAATCCTGAACAAACAAAAGTACAATTTTTGAATTCGATGAGAAAAAAAAAAGGAATGTTTTTACATTTTTGTCCTCTTTGAAAGTCAGGCTTACGGACTGACTAACTTGTGTACAAAAGTGTGTTTATGCTGGCATCTTGATTTGGCTGTCTGCTCATACAAAGAGTTGTCGAGAAAATTCATAATCTGGTTGCCATGAAAACAGTTTCTGAAGTTTGAACACTCCCCCCCCCCTCTCCCACGCCCCCAAATCAAAAGACATATCCTTACGTCCCTTAAAATATCATACTGAAAGTTTAAAGTAAGGCCTGTCTTAGAATGAGCCTTTTTCTTTATGTTCATGTTTTATGTTAAGCGCTTTTATTTGTTTTTTGCAAGATATAGCGTGATATAAATTCCATGTATTATTATCAAAAGCAGCACATTCAAATGGAACAGAACAAAAATGAATTTAGACCTTGACTTTGCGGCAGTTTTTCATCACGCTTTTTCAAGAGTAACTAACTACCTCTAGATCCTAACAGAATAAAACTACAAATAACGCTTCCTACAAAATCTTTCTGTTAATGATCCCTTTTGCTACCTTGAAGCACAAGAATCAAGATAAATGACTCAGCATGCACAGTTGATGTGTGTGCGAGTGTGTATATATTTTGGAGAGAGCCCCATAGCCTTATTAACAGTAGATTTGTCATGCTGAAGATTGCTTTCTCGTTAATCTCTTCATGGTTTGAAGCTGGCATCATTTCCCCTCCCCCCCCCCATTTAAACCATTGCTTTTATTGGAGACAGATTTCACATTGAACTAAGAAACAGATTTTTTTTAAAACAAAAAAACCCTCCAGTCACTTGCCACGTTTACAAAACTGCATTTAAGTCGATACCATTGCCCCACCATCCTTCAACGACAGCAAGTCCCAATAATGTCTACAAAAACCCAAACAATGGTCAAATCTGCAAGCTACAGAAGCTCAAAATGGGACCCAAACAACCAAAGCTACTTTCTAATTTCAAACTTGATTGTAGAACCACGCAGACTAGACAGGATATCTTTTTTTTTTTTTTAAATGTGAAATGGTCCCTAGGGGTTTAGTTTTCATCTTTTATCATCATTAATTATATGTCTGTTATCTTTTATGAAAACATCCCCTATACGTCTGTTACCCCTTACAAAATCAGTCTACCATTGGAAAAGAATTTTGCTTCTGATGACCCCCCTTCCCCCCCCAAGTATACATCTTTACAAAGTGATACCATTCTACAGCCCAACTGTATAAAATACAATTATTCATGTTGTCAGCCTGTTCCTCTGTAACCAAAAATTTCAAGGAAAATAAATGCTTGATTAGTTACTACGTCGACCTCCAACAGAGAGAGAGAGAGAGAGAGAGAGAGAGAGAGAGAGAGAGAGAGAGAGAGAGAGAGAGAGAGAGAGAGAGAGAGAGAGAAAACAAAACTGAGATAAAAGACCAGCTTTTTGCCTCCCCCCCCAAAAAAAAAGTAAAAGACTACACAAAAAAACTACACAAGAGAAAAAGGCAAAAAAAAAAAAAAAAAAAAAAGCAAAAAGAGAAAAAAAATCCCTAAGACTAGAACAGTGAAAGAAGCAGAACACAAAAATACAGGCAAAGCTTACACATGGTAAAAGTTAAACACAATAAAAGCTAGACAAGTGTGATACAGAAACCAAGTTACCAGCAACCAAGCTTAACACAAAAAAAGCAACCTGCCAAACCCCCCACCCACCCACTCCCAAAAAACCCACAAACAAACCCCATGGTCCTATCAGAAACGATTCATCTCACATCATAGCATCATGTAACAGTCAGTGATAGCTCGGTCAAAAATATTGCTTTTTTACATATTGTATTGGAAGGTCATCATACGATTTTTTCAACTGCTATGTACATTTTACAAGTTCTTCAAACAATCACATGCATAGGCAGTTTTTGTGAACATACGATTAGAACATACAAAATGCATAGCATACACACAGGCATTTCATACAACCACACACACAATTCCTCTCTCTTTCTTGAACTTCCACACACAGTTAAAAAAAAACAAAAAACACACACACCAAAAATCAACAAACCAACCATCTATGGGTTGTGTCAGTGGAAACAGTATATACATCAGCAAAAAACCTCCTTTTTTTTCATTAACAGGCTGCTTGAAATGCACAGGGAAGAAGTTTAAACTTCACAACCATAAAACAACGCCTGAAAATGAAAACATCAGGGAAGGAAGTAGGGGGGGGGGGGGGGGGGGGGGTTAGATTGGAGGGAAAGGGAGACAAATACAAAAATAGAGTGAGAGAGAGAGAGGGGGGGGGGGGGGGGGGGGGGGAGGGGGGGGAGGGAGAGGGGAGAGGGAGAGAAAATATAATTTCAGGCTATTATAATATTCAGTTCTACCTTCACAATCAAAACGGTTATGAGACAGTTAATGTAGAAAGAAAAAAAAGACATTAAATGTCAAGAGAGAGAGGAAAGGAGGCAGAGAATGAGAAGGAAAACTGTGAAGTAAATACCAAAAATTGTTTAATAATCAATTCACATTCTATCATAAATGACATTACAAAACATTAATGCATTTGGGGGGGGGGGGGGGAGGGAGGAGACAGAGACAGAGAAAGAGGGGGGGGGGAGGGGGGGGGGGGGGCACTTAACTCATGCTAAAAATGCAGGGATGAGATAGTTGACCTCGCAAACCAACAGAAATTATTAAAAAAAGAATCGTAAAACAATCATTTATCAAATTCAATTGTGGTCAAATGATGCTCACATTTCAAGATATTACGATACATATTTTCACAACTTTCCACCCCCCTCCCCCCCACCTTTTTTCCCCCCTCTCATAAAAACGGTACTGTACATTTCCTGAAGTAAGTGTAACAACGAATTTTTTTTCCTTTCTTTTTTTTTTTTCTTCTTTTACTTGCATGTTGTTGATTTTTTTTTCTTCCACACAAGAAAAAAACAACAACCCAACAACACACACGTAAATATACACATCTAACTTGCATGGATGGACAAGACGTACATGTTGACACCCACACACACACACGCATGCGCGCGTGCACGCACCCACACACACACACTGACACCCGGCCCTAACATTTTCTGGAAGGTTCCAAACCTAGTGAGGCACTAGGCACCCCAGTCAGAGGCCTCTAGTCCTACCAGCTAGGGTGTCTAGGGCTAGGTGGAAGGCTGAAAGATCTAGGTAGATAGGCAAGGCAGACTGCTATGGTTTTACACACACACACACAACACACACACAGATTTCATGACATCTTTTGTAAAAATATACATACATGAAGAAAGCAAGAATATGAATCAAACAGGAGGCAGATTTATATGGTTTTACACACAGACACACACATACATGAGATTTAATGACATTTTTTGTAAAAAATATACATACATGTAGGAAGCAAGAACATGAATCAAAAAAAAAAATTAAGAGGAAGAATATGAATCAAATAGTATATAAACCCCTTAACCAAAACACACAGTTACAGATGCACAATGAACACAAGACTAAAAGACCGTAGTTTTCGAGTTACAAGGCAACAAATCTGTTTGGTCTAATTCTGTCCCTTTGCTTTTAACCTCTAGTGTGTGTGTGTGTGTGTGTGTGTGTGCTGTGTGGTGTTGTGTGTTATGTGTGTGTGTTTGTGTGTTATGTGTGTGTGTGTGTGTGTGTGTGTGTTTGTTGTGTGTGTGTGTGTGTGTGTGTTATGTGTGTTATGTGTGTGTGTGGTGTGTTTTATTTGTATTGTGATTTATGACCTTACATAGCAATATATGTCAGTTTCATACATTTGAAATGCCTGTTTAAAAAATGATTAAGGTATTTGACTTCATTTTGAATTAAAAAAAAAAACGCCAAAGAGACTCCAAAAACCCATCCAACTTTAAAAACGTTGTTATGAATGAAACGGTTTTCAAACAGAGATCACAGACAGAGGCAGCACTCCAAACCAAGGACTTGTAACTCAAAAACTATAGTATATATATATATACGTCCCTTTGTTTTGACAAAAAAATCTATGACAAACTTTTTCTTTCTTTTTCAATGGAAAGTCGAAAGAAAAGGATGAAAGTTCAGTACATTTCACCAAAAAAAATTAACAAAAAAACCCTGACAATTTTTTTTCTTTTCCAAACGCAAATACAAACTCAGTTCTGCAAACACTAACACTTACTGGTATGGAAACAAACAGGGTTTCTATTGGTATCATCACCGTTAGTTTATTTTCTTTAGAATTCTTTTTTTTTTTAACACAGATTATAAAAGTCAAAAGTAAATCCAACCTTTCATATCCTCCTTTCCCTTTCTTTCCTTTCAACACAGAAAAAGTAATTGTCTTAACAAACCCTTAAAACGTTTGAGACAGAACACTTTAAAAAAAAAAAAGAAAAAAAAAGGACTGAAATGTTAAAAGCACAAAACGAGAAAGAACAATCATTAGTCTCTCAAAAAAACGTACACGATGATCAACTCACAAAAGATTTGCACATCTTACTGGACATTTTTTTTGTTTTTTTACAACTTACGACCAACAGACAACCATGTTAAAGCAAAAAACAAACGACATATCATGACACATCCCCCACCACCATCACAACGACGCTACACCACGAGTCGATTCTAAGGCAAGAAAGCAACCATCGGGTGATGATTTAAAGCTTGGTATTGCTGTTCGTCAAGGCTACACACATAATACAGCACGTCCCTTGGAAACACACAGACCCACAACACACAGCAATGCCGAATCTACCCCAAGGGGCTTGATGACAAGTCAAAAGGCAGAAAAAGCATCCAACTTTGAATCACTGGGAAGATCATGTTATCATCATCATTGTCATCACACATCATCATCATCAACAGACGTCAGCATCAGCTAACTGTAATCCCACTTTCGTGTTAAGAAATCGTGACAGTTCAGAAAACAAAAACTTGGAGTCAAAAAGTGAGAAAAAATCCAAGATGGAAAAACGAGATTTTAGAGTGACACTAACCATACAGAGAACAATGTTAGAACAATACTAAACATACACTAAGTAATAAAAGAATATAAACATACACTATACAACACAAAGTAACACTAGAATATACAGACCAACACCAGACATACACAGAGGAAAAAAACAGACACAGAGAAAAACTAAATGCATACACAGCCCTCATATCCAAGCCAAAAGATACTCTGAAAAATGCACATGACGCTACGTCTATCCCCTATCAAAACTTGCTTTTCTTTCAGATCTGACGGGCTATTCTTTCAGATCTGACAAGCGATTCTTTCAGATCAGACAAGCAATTCTTTCAGATCTGACAGCTACTCTTTCAGATCTGACAAGCGATTCTTTCAGATCTGACAGGCTACTCTTTCAGATCTGACAAGCGATTCTTTCAGATCAACAAGCAATTCTTTCAGATCTGACATGCTATTCTTTCAGATCTGACAAGCGATTCTTTCAGATCTGACAGCTACTCTTCAGATCTGACAAGCGATTCTTTCAGATCAGACAAGCGATTCTTTCAGATCTGACAGGCTACTCTTCAGATCTGACAAGCGTTCTTTCAGATCAGACAAGCAATTCTTTCAGATCTGACAGGCTATTCTTTCAGATCTGACAGGCTATTCTTTCAGATATGACAAGCGATTCTTTCAGATCTGACAAGCGATTCTTTCAGATAAGACAAGCGATTCTTTCCTATCAAAAACAAGCTAGTCTTTTCATTCAAGTCTTGTGCACAGTATGCATTCCATCACATGAAAGAACCTACAGCAAAGGGAAAAGCTGTCTCTAGCAAAATTCTGAAGACAAAGGCCAATACTCATATAAGTCAACAAAGACACCCCCCCCCCCCAAAAAAAAAAAAAAATGACAAAGAAAAAAGACAAGTGGATAGCTCACCACTAAGACAGCAGCTTCGACCTCAGTAAAGCAAAATCTAGTGATGAATGACCAACACAACGCCAGCTAAAGTATCCAAAGCTAGTCTGAACCTACAACGAAAACTGTAGCAATACCAATCCCCCCTACACACACAGAGTTGTCTTCAAAAGGGGCAGAGAGATTCTACAGCGCCAACTTCATCAGAACGAGATTCCAATGAGATTCGCCTATAATATGAATGTCAATAGAAATCATGTCTGTCATGGTCCATAATATGATACCGATACCAACACTGTACTCTGGACACTATACACAAACTAGTATGTCATGGCCCATAATATAGATACCGATACCAACTACTGTACTCTAGACACTATGAACACAAACTTGCCAGAGTCACAGAGACTGTCAACAGGCTCACATCTGTTAAATCCTTGATCCAAAGATGTTTGAACGTATGCTAGTCTGATCTGTGCCTGTCTGTATTTCATGAGAAGAGACACGGGTTATTTATGCTCCCTTTTAATCAGACCAGCTGACCAGTGATGGCAGCAGTGACACTGTATGTTTGTCCCTCGTGTTCGATGATGACCTCCAAAACAGCAGAGGAGGCAGCTGCTGTTTTGGACACTGGGCAGAAATTTGATCAAAGAACTTGATCAAAGTGGAGATGCCTTGCCCACAGCACATGCCCGCTCTCGGGGCCAAGAGGGCATAAGGACAGCCAGCGTTGGAGATGTTCTCCAAGGCCAACTAGCCCCCAGGGCTGCAGCACATAAGGACTTTGCAAGTCAAGCCAGGCAATGGTACTGGAGAAAAAGCACTTTTCCCTGAAATGTAATGGGGGTCCAGGGGGCATTGCCCCCTGAAGCTGAAGGTTTCTCAACAATTCTAACCTGTTTAAAGGCCTCTCCGTTTCTGCCTTAAAATAAACTCTTCAAGTATGACTTTTTCTGTCAGTTCTTCAATCCAAACGAGGTTCCATACCCAAGTGATCACGTAGCAAAAATGAATACATTTCTAGACAAATGTGCACTAATGTGTGTGTGTGTGTGTGTGTGTGTGTGTGTGTGTGTGTGTGTGTGTGTGTGTGTGTGTGATAGTCTGTGTATATGTGTGTGTGTGTGTATATGTGTGTGTGTGGAGAGAGAGAAAGGGGGGGGGGAGGGAGAGAGACAGACAGACAGAAAGGAGAGAGAGAGAACACAGAGAGAGAGAGAGAGAGAGAGAGAGAGAGAGAGAGAGAGAGAGAGAGAGAGAGAGAGAGAGAGAGAGAGAGAGAGAGAGAGAGAGAGGGCCAGTTCATGGAAAAAGGGGGGGCTGGTCGGCCTGCTGATTGTTATGTAAACATTGCTCTTTTTCTTGTTCGCAGAGATGTACCATGCCTGCAAGCCTCCTAGTCAGAGTCATAGTCGATCACTAAAGACTAAGCTGTAAAGTGGAATTCCATGAGGGGAAAAGAAAGCCACTGATTATACAGCCTCTCTTTGCTGTTGCTCCCAGCATAAATGGTTTAATCAAGAACTGTGATAAAGCCCAGGTACTGAAGGCATGCTCTGGTAACAAATACCTTTTATCTGTCAGGGGGGTTTTGTTTGTTTTATATTTAGGACAATGAAGAAGATTTAAGTGGCAACTGCTAGGAATCCCAAATTAGAAAAAAAAAAAAAAGTCTTGCCAGTGCCTGTTCTTTCCAAGTATAGCTTTTTGTTCTTTTTTTTCTCTTTTTTTTTTTGGGGGGGGCAGATTTTATGTCATCAACTAAGATGTGATACAGAATCACATATGTGGCCTCAAGAGTACTGAATAGGGAATTTTTGTTTTCTAAGTATAATTCTTTGTCGAATGATCACACAGCAACTACTGTTGTCTTTCAAGTGTAATGAAACCCACACCATTCACTCATTGTCATCATTATCTTTTTCATGGAAAGTTAGCACGTAATCAGAACACTCTTTTTCGCTACAAGCAATAGCAGCATATTTAGACCAAAGTATAGAGAAGGGGAGAGGTTTGAAATGCAATGACAAAATAAAACAAACCCAACCCAAAACCTGATACAAACAACTAAAAACTCAACCATTTTCTTAGTTCTACTCAAGAGTCTGGCGGCAACCATCAATATTATTGATACGTTTCGTTCTAAAAGAAGTTGACAATTATCAGCACACTTAAAAAACAGACAAGACAAACAGTGCATAAAGACATGGTATAAGGAAGAGAGTGTAACACAGACAGCATAACATACCACACAGGGAAGGAATGATGAAAGTGGATGAGGGTCATTTGATTTTAAAAAAAAAAAATCTATGTACATAGAAATCAAACAGCACCTGAACAGGACACACACAGGGAAAAGACAACACACACAAACACGCACGCACGCACACACACAAATTCATGTGCTTTATTTTTATCTCAGAAACAAAAACTCTATGTGCTACAAGCCATATACACACACGCACGCACACACGTACGCATGCACCACACATTCACTACTTTTTTTTTATCTCAGAATTTAAGAAACTTACGTGTGCTACAAGCCATACATAAAAATACCATACAGACACACACAGACACATAACAACAGACTCCTGAGATTCTACAGAGTTTAGCATGTATGAAAACCAGATTCCAGAATGTAAGGGCAACAGATGAAAGACTAACAGGATCCATTCACCTTTGATGTCAAGCTGTGATAGGTGGTGCCAGTAAATGTTTGGGAGGAGGGGGGAGATTTTAATTCAGGGCAATCCTGGACCGCTTTAGAATAAACTCTTCACTGTGCCAGATTTTTTACACAGAAACGATGCTGGGTTGAACGATCAAGCTGATCCAGTATTACCCTGAACTGAAATTCTTCCTCTCACATATGCAGACATACAAAATGTGGCAGATAAACCATTTCAGGTTAGCGTTTTCAAACGCGGCATGACATAACAAACACCAAAAATGTCAGAAAACCCATTCCAATTAGCATTTTCATTCGCAGCATAACTTAACATACACCAGACATAACAGTAATCAAGTATGCAATGAGAACGAATATTCCGTTTGTAACTACTCTCTATAGCAAATTTGAAAGAAAATGACAGATAAATAACATGTCTTTAGCTAAGGGGACGCTTTTACATAGCTGACCTACACTTTCAGGCAACTTTTATTTTAAAACATGCAAAAAAAACACAAACCCAACCTGTAGCAATGTTTAGATTACGCGGACTGAGATTCAAATGCATTATGCAGTTTTGAAAAATGACATATTTAAATACTTTGTTAAATTTTGCAAGTGACTGACATGAGGAAAAATGAGTGAAGACCAGTAGCTAGCAGCAAACAGTACATTTTGAAAATGGCTGATACATGAAAAAAACCAAAAAAAAACCCACTGGTTTGTACCATACAAAAAAGTCCCACTTGACCAAATAGATACACCTTATTGCAGTCACACATGCTCAGTAAAGACACACATGGTGACTTGAATACGTTCTTTCCCTTACCTCCAGAAACGAATCTGGAAAAATTGTGTAAGATGTTGCAGATTACATACACACACACAAAAATTTGATAAGTGAAAACTTACACACTGTTTTATCCAAAAATAAATCTGTGTGCATCAGAATGCAGTCCTGGCATTTAAGACAAGTCTACAGGTATTAAAAAAAAAAAATTAACGAAAAAAAAGTCTGGGGTATACTGTGGCTTCTCATGGGGTCTTCTGCAATGCATGGGGAATGTGTAACCTGCCATTTCAAAGTCCATATCCAAATCAGCACACAACAAAGGTTTGTGCTTTTTCTTCTTCCGCTAGGGCTCCAGGTTCACCAATGGTTACATTTTTGTGTTGTGATCCCCCCCTCCCAAAACAACAAAAACATAGCCCATTCTGACTGCAGGTAGAATGTTTTTTTTATTATTCTTTTCTGCGTAACTTCAAAAATTGTAACTTTAAAAATTGTAAGAGCACAGATGCTTAAGTACCACAAAAAAAAGAGGGAGAAAACTAAGTGCTTGTCAAATTTCAATTTTAAAACCATGAGAAAATGTTTGGTTTTAGAATAGTCACTGCATTCCCTTTCTTTGAGAAAAGCAATCAGCCAGGTTGTAAGGTTCAGAAAAACTCACTGCATGACCTAACGACTGCATTGGGTCACAGTGTAAATAGATAGTCTATCTGGATCATGGAGGGAACACGATTTTGTTCTGTTTCTTTAGCAATGATGACGCTATTATGATCTTTCACCAGGCAGAGGTAAGGGTGCAGCCACCACCAGTTTGGAAATGAAAGGTGCTGGAAAAAGGGCTCAACACTCAAAGAAAAATGTTGTGACCTTTGTTCAAGTAAGAAAATATAAAGTACTCTCTATGTAGATATGACAAGAAAAGCAAAGATGTTTTCATGGCTACATCACCAAACTTCATACCACATGGACACACATTCCCACCACGCTTTTCCTCCCATGGATGATTTTTTTTTTTAGTACACATGCAATGATGATACAGTAAAAGATTCAGTGATGAATGTGTTGGAGACAACAATATATCATAGGCAGCATGCTCCAACATGGTATACATTGTTCATGAACAACTCAAATGTGATATAAATGCCGGTCGATAAAAATCTGCCTTTTGTTATGATATGTACAAAGTGAAACTCTGCCCCCCTTTTCTCTACGCGTCCTAAAAATCTGGTGTTATGTACAATGAGGGAGACGTCCGTGTCACAGCATGGGCATTTTCACAACTTCATTTCTACCCTTTCCCCTGGTATTCATGTCATAAAAAGCTCTTTTCAACAATGGATATGGTCCCATAAAAAAAAAAAGTACTCGCATTAAATCTTTCATCAAATTTCAATGCCTCTTATCGAGGTACATGCACACATTATTATTATTGCCAAGACAACTCTGGGATAAAGGTTGTAATCTGAAAGTTTTTGTCCAACATATTTTCCTCTTTTTTTTTTTTTTCCCTCTTGTGATGATCATCACAGGTTAACAACTGAAAACTGACATCCTTGGATTCTATTTTGTTCATGAATATACCATCTATATGGAGTGTGAACATTTATTTCTAAGATAAAGATTAATTCCACAATTACAAAGAATATTTCAGAGGGGACTAGGTTCTTTTTATGTTCAAAAGAACACTCAAATTCTGTACATTTGTCTAAAAGTTATACAGAATGTTTTGAAGATGAATCTCAATCACAACATATGTTCCTGAGGAGACCGGTTTTGGTGTTTTAACTCAAACTCATAAAATTATACAGAATCCTTCCAACATTAAACTCATAATTACAAAGAAGGTTTCAAATGGAGACCCAATTTCGAGAAGAAAAAAAAAAAGTTCAAATTTTGGAAGATTTATCTCAAAATGTTAAAGAATGTTTCCAACAAGGAAAATATTAACAATTAATCTCATAATTGAAAAAGAAAAAAAGATATTGCTTAATGTACAAGCTAACTCTTAAATCATAACCAATGTTCCAAACCCAGGAAACGTATATGATAATTTCCACATCTAATTTCAGTTAATCGTTATCATCATCATTGAACACAGAGGAGACTGATGCCAGAATTGCACTACGTTTCCCACCAGAGGACATTAATCTCATAATCATGAACCCACGTTGCGAATCACAGTTACCTATCTTGTACACTCCTCTCTCAGAATTTAGACACTCCTGTAACTAAGCATCCTGCTATGGTCAAACACAGGATCTTGGCTGTCAAATGTTCCCTCCATCAACAATCTTGGCTTCAATCGCTGTGAACAGCATGTGCAGAACTGGTCAAATGTTCCACCCATCAACTTTTTCTACAGAACATGTGCCGACACAGCATCTTGTTTCTCTTTCAAACTGTTGCTATTATACTATTCAGATAAAAACAAACCCGCCCCCCCAAAAAAAAAAAAAACCCACTCCTCTTCCTCCTTCCAATTGTAGACACACAAGTTGCTGTCTTCTTGTATCTTTATCTTCTCAGACTATGCGATATTAACCTATTTCATTTTGTAAAAAATAATTTTCTAAGCATCATACCATCCATCTATGAATGTAAAAAAACAGAAAAAAAGTTTTTAAAAACCCAAACCCCACACCAATACCCCTACAACTGACTATCATCAAAGTCAACCAAAAAACCACACACAACACCCTCCCTTGTTACGGCAGACTGAAGACATAAATCAAGAACGTGAAAGAACATGGCTTTTCAGCAATAGCCTTTCTTTCTGAGAACCTGACACACATCTGCCCAAATCCATTTTCTCTCCACAATGACACCACAGTCTCGGTATGCCCCCCCACACAACAAAAACTGTTCCATTCACAAATTTAAAAAAAAACAAAAAGAAAACCGCAATGAGATTCCTTAGCACGCACTGAAAGAGCTGGTACAGTCAAGGCAAGGGAGATAATAAAACGGGGGGAGAGGATTAAAAAAAAAGAAAAAAAAGGGTGTGGCGAGGACTACGAGTAGAAGGTGAGGACGCTCTTCTGGTTGCCTCTCAGCAGCAGGGTGGGGGGCAGGTCGCGGGTCAGGACGTCCAGCCACGCCATGTACAGCCCTGCAGAACACGTCCCCTTCCGGGGCATCGGTAACGTCCTGCACACACAGCAACACGTATCATACAACATTCTTTTATTTTATCATTATTTTTATTTATTACTTTTATATCAGGGATAATCACTCATGTGCTTTTTTACATCCAGTCCCCGTGTGTATGCAGTTTTGTAACTTTCATCTGTTCCCACTGGCAAACGATGGCCTACTCTTACGAAAAGCGGCACAGGATTTAACATGTGCACAAGATTTCTGCGTGCGTTTGCACACGGGGCCTCGGTTTACAGTCTCATCCGAAAGACTTTTGGGGAGAGTGGAGTCAGCACTGATGTTAACTCCAGGAGAAAAATCCCCTCTCAGCAGCAGTGTAGGGGGCAGCAACTACCAGAAGAAGGTAAAGTAAAGGTAAAGGTGTCCCATAACCTGTGTGGTCGTAAGGGAGCCAGGCATCAGAGACCTCAGCTTTCCTAAGGACCAGCATGTTGAGGGCGGCGCCCATCTCCTCTCCCTTGCTACTTTACCTTCCCTGACCCTATTTTGTATTTTGTACCACTCTATGTCCCAGCAGATATCTCTGCATGAAATTCGGGCTGCTCTCCCCAGGGAGAGTGCGTCACCACTAGTGATGCGTCACCACTAGTGCAGCGCCTACCCATTTATTTGTTCTTTTTCCTGCATGCAACTATATTTTGTTTCCCTATCAGAGTGGCTTTTTTCTACAGAAGTTTGCCAGGGTCAACCCCCTTGTTGCCTAAAGAGGGCAACTAAAAGAAACAGTTTGCAAAACTAAAATTTTATGATTTCGCTACCAAAGAATACAGACTGGAAAAATATCTAATAAACTATCAAAACAAAAACTCATATAATACTTTTTTGTAAATTTCGCATAAGCTGATACGAATTATTGATAGAGAAAGGGAGGCACCAAAATATGCTCAGAGAGGACAGAAAATGTAAATACTGTGACAAAATAGAAGATGAATTTCATGTACTCAATGAATGTGTCTTATATGATGAACTCAGAAACAATTTGTTATCAAAAGTTAAAACCAAAGACAAAGAAGGTAAAAAACATATAGATAAGTTACGCGACATAATCACAATTGATATCCATCAAGCAGATATCGTTACATACGTGAACGAATGTTTTGAAAAAAAAAGAGAAGTAGAATGCAACATGTTTTTAGCAGACATCATTTTAGGCAGAAAGATAATTAAAACCGATGTTTGTTGTGTTGTGTCAAATAAATTCTGCATGACTTAAATGGCAATAAAATATTTTGAATCTTTGAATCACAGTATAACATTGCACTTTACTTTATCATCTCAATAAACAAATTCCTCCCCTCTACTTCCCCCCCCCGCCCAAGTCTCAAAATCTACCACCACCACCACCACAGAAGAGGAAAGCTACTCACAGCACGATGAGGGAGGCTTCGCTAGATCTCTCCGCCACCAGCTCTCGCACCCTCAAGTGCCGCATGGTCTGAAACACATCATTACTTCCCAGTGCAACACACACACACACAATATACCAACAACCTTAAACATCAAGAAATTAATAAAATGTGGAAAAAAAAATCAGTATGTGTACAAGTACTGCTGACACTTGAATAATTATCTGTGGGTACTTTAAAAAATAATAGCACAACCAAATATGAGCATGCATAGAAGAAGGAGGTTTGTTTTTTTGCAACAAAACAAATCGCAACATGAAGAACCAAAATTTTTTTCTTTTCCAGATGGCAGACAGACAAAAAAAATGAAATAATGAAAAAAAAACCCACACAAAAACGTTTCAGTTCCATCTGAGGGTAAAAACAGAAAACAAAATTGTGACATTTTAAAAAAATCAACATGATTTGGTTCTGTCTACTTTAAAAAAAAAAAGCATTGTTGGTAATCTGAACAAATACTGAAAGTCATTCGTTTTTCTTCTTCTATGTAATCAAGCTTTCAGCTTCTGCAAGCTCTCTCTCTCTCTCTCTCTCTCTCTCTCTCTCTCTCTCTCTCTCTCTCAGAGTAAAAGATACTTACCTATCTTACCTTCAAGGCAGATACAAGTGTGTGTTTCTGTGTATGGAACCACTCTTTATTTCACCAAAAATGGCATCCACACTCCATCTTCAGAACTGAACAGCCATGGAGACTGTCTAAATCTACACTTCTTGCTTAAGACTTCCACAACTTTTGTGGAGGTTTTTTTGCCAGGACATATTTTTTCAACAATTCTGAAAAGAGGCTGTTTAAATCTACGATTGTTGTATAATACTTCCACAACTGAGGTTTTGTACACATGTTTTTTCAAAAACAATTCTGACAGAATAATCACATCAGCAGGTACAACATAAAAGGTAAAGGTAATGGAAAAGGTGTCCCATAACCTATGTGGTTGTAGGGGAGTGAGGCTTCAGAGACCTCAGCTTCTCTAGGGGCAAGCATATTGAGAGGGGCGCCCATCTCCTCTCCTTCGCTGCTTTACCTTCCCTGACCCTAAAGAGGGCAGGTACCCATTTACAGCTGGGTGAACTGGGGGGACAGTACTGAAATCAAGGCATGCAAACAGTCACCCATCCAACTGGTAACCACGCTCGATGCTGCTTAACCTTGGCTGGGGGAAAGCGAGTGCTCTGACCACTGAGCTATCCTGTCCCCAGGTACAAGGTATTCAGCCTTTTTACCAATCAGTAAAAATCCAGCAGAGAGACATCACAGTCTTACCTTGTCAGCCAGGAGATCGACCTCAGCCTGTGAACACTTCCAGGGGAACTGCTCCTGTGTTTCTCCCTCCTCTTCCCTCAGCAGCCAGGGATTCATGGTGTTGGTAAACTGCCGAACACTGAACAACGAACACAAAACCACCATGCAGTTATGAGGGCTAGTACAACTTGTTTTATCAACAAACAGAACACAACAATGCAGATCTGTATGAAGACTAGTAGAACCTGTTGTATTTTCGATCATCAAGATCCTTTTCTCTTAACCCTTTCGCTGCTATCATATTTTGCTTGATGAAACAGAGAGAGTGTTGAATCATGACGAACAGCGATCACCAACTGAGCATTGCTGGCGATGGTTTCTATGATGAACGCTGTTCTTCAACAGCGCAGTAAAGAGGTTAACAAAATGCATGTATGAAAAGAAAGGAGGAAGAACGGTTTAGCCCTCTTAGTACTGTACCAGGATTTGCAGGGATTGAATAATTGCACCCTCTGAATCCCAAACTTGGGATTCAGGGGAATTACACACAGTAGATTTCCATCACACTGTGACCATCACTAATTATTACCATATGTCAAAGCTCCATCAGGCTAGAGGTACAAATCCTGCTGAGAGTCTGGAAGTAATTACAGCTGCTGGTATGTACTTAGAAGGAGGAAAAGGTGAGACAGCATGTGTGCCTGACCTGATTTCGTGATGGAATGCAAAATCTGGGGACAATTTGTGTTCAGAGAATCCAAATGCAAGAGGGTTAGACATTCACTTGCCTAACAAGTAATTCATTTGGGTATGGGTTTGATTTTTAAAAATTTTATGCCATGCCAATCATCTAGGCCTCTATCAGAGCTGCACTGGAGAAAAAGGGGCAAGACAACCCCATCACCAAAACCACGATATTGTTTACAGCTCTGCCAACCATCAAAGCCGTATCAGGGCTGTCACCTCATGGTTTCAGTGACTACAGTAACTTCAATTTTAGGTTAAAAAAACAAAAGTAAAAAAAAGGTAAAGGTGTCCCATAACCTGTGTGGTCATAGGGAAGCGAGGCGTCAGAGGCCTCAGCCTCTCTAGGGGCCAACATATTGAGGGCGGCGCCCATCTCCTCTCTCTCGCTGCTTTACCTTCCCTGACCCTAAAGAGGGCAGATACCCATTTACAGCTGGGTGAACAGGGGGAACTGTACTGTAGCCAAGGCGCACAAACGGTCTACCATCCAATTGGCAACCACACTCAATGCTGGTGGAAAGCAAGCACTTTGACCACTGAGCAATCCCGTCCCCTAACAACCCCATAAAAAAAACCCACAAACCAAACAAACCAACCAAAAAAAACCACCCCAGAGTCTCTCTCTCTCTCTGTGTCTCACCTCTCCTCTTTGGGGGCCTTGTTGACCTCAGGCAACACCTCCACAGTCTTCGCCTCCAGACGGAATTTCTTCATCATGCCCACCAGCCTGGGACAGAAAAACATCATCTTGTGCATTCAACTAACCCCACTGTATCTAAAACCCCATGCCTCTTAAACTCTCACTATCTACGTTCTCTTCATGTCTCCCTCTTATCTTGCAGCAAGTAACGAAGATATGAATCCTGAAGTACTCATTCTCTCTGTGCGTTTTATCAATGTTTCACTTCTCGCTGTGCTAAGTACAAAGATACAAGTCTGACATTTTATCCACCCCCCCCCCCCCCAAACACACGCAATACAACATATTGCTTGAAATACTCACTCTGCGTTTATAAATATCTCCCTTCTCCAACCATGTATAAAGATACAAATCTGACATTTCTTACACACAGACACACGCAATACAACCCAATGCTGGAAATATTCTATCTGCATTTCATCAATGTATCCCTTCTCCCTGCCAGGCACAAAGATACAAGTCTGACATTTTTACACACACACACACACACACATACACACACACATTATAACTCAATGCTGGAAACACTCACTCTCTCTGCGTTTTGTCAATGTCGCCCTTCTTGCTGCCCGGAACAAAGATGCGGATCTGGCACTTCTTCCACACCCTCTGTCTCAGCAGGTGGGGATCAGCAGCGTCAAACCCCCATCATCGTACAGCCACCAGATGTCGATGGTGCCGCGGGAATCTTCTTCACGTCGAAGCGGTTCATGGCCTGGATGAGGTCAGTGTTCACCCCCCCTGCGCCCGCCTTGGGTTCCTGAATCTCCACAATGGTGTCCTTCTTCTGCTTGCGGGGCGACTTGTTGTTTTTGCCGATGCCGTTGCGTTTGGAGTAGCGGCCGTTAGGGACCACGTCCATCTGGTCCTGGTCAATGTCGCTGGAACTCATCTCTGAAACAGAAAAATGGTGGTGAAGATTCTAGGTTCATGATTTTATCTTCTTAATTTTTTTAATCCTTTATGATGTATGGAGGATTATAGATGATGTGAATGGAAAGCATACACAACAGCAAACCATTACGAAGATTCTTGGTTCATGGTTTGATTGTCTTTTTAATTTTTTTTTACCCCACATGGGGTATGGAGGATTATTGATGATGTGAATGGAAAGCACACACAACAGCAAATGGTTGTGAAGATTCTTGGTTCATGATTTAATTGTCTTTTTAATTTTTTTCCCCCCTATGGGGTATGGAGGATTATTGATTATGTGAATGAGAAGCATACATAACAGCAAACCATTCATGAAATATTGTGAGCCACAACTTATAAAACACTCAAACACAGCAAGAAAATAAATGATTTGATAAACACAGCAAGTAAATAAGCGATTTGATGATTTATCTCCTGAATTCATAGTTGTGATACACTCTTTCACACAAATTTTTTTTTTTTTTTTTTTTTTAGAAAGCTGAGACACAGGGTAAAAAGATTTAACTTTAGAGCTTTGTCAAGAAACAGTGCAACACAATCAGAAACAAAACAAACTTCTCATTTAAAGCAAAAGTTTTCAGGTGTTATTCCCAAATTTTCTTAGTACAGCAAGTTTTCATCTCATCCTGCACGTTTGTATGGGTCAGTTAAAAAAAAAAATCACCAAAAAAAAAGTTCTTACTAGTTAGTTGAGGAAAGTTTAAAGCCACATTGCCACAACACTGAGTTAGATAAAAACCAAATATACAGCTTCTGTCCTTCATATTTTAGCTGGAAGATGTACACATAGAAAACACTGGTAGTTTGACAATAACCAGATCCAGTGAAGATTAAGTCATAAACACACAAGTCTACTAAACACAGACCAGCAACATCTTTCTGATAAAATCAATAAACTCAAGGCTTAAAGACCACTTTCACCCCCACTTTTATGCCATATTAATTAATAAACATACATTGAAATCTAAGAAACAGATAAACTTTTTACATGAAATGAACAAAACCTAATGAATGATTAAAACAAAAACCAACGAAGTTCTCATTTCATACATGACATAAATCAATATACATATAGTTAATCTGTAGCTTACACCCAAAAAAACCCTCCACCAACAAAAATGGGGAGAAAAAAACCAAAACCTCCATGCTTTGGTAAAGAAATTGAAAAATGAAAATGGAGCCACTACAATACCAGTAGGTGACCTCCCAGAAAATGATACACAGGTTGAAGTTTTCAAGTTTCATGACAGATATACTAGCACAAATGGCAGCAATACCTTTCAAATATTTTATTTGCCTTGGAATATGCCTATTGCTTTACTGTTAAGGTCTTCTGAATGTTAGTTAAACAATGACAATGAACTACATAGGTAAAAAGGTAAAGGTGTCCCATAACCTATGTGGTCTCAGGGGAGCGAGGCATCAGAGACCTAAGCTTCTCTAGGGGCCAGCATATTGAAGGCTGCACCCATCTCCTCTCCCTTTCTGCTTTACCTTCCCTGACCCAAAAGAGGGCAGGTACCCATTTACAGCTGGGTGAACTGGGGGACTACTAAAGCCAAGGCACCCAAACGGTCACCCATCCACTTGGTGACCAAGCTTGACATATGGCCAAGTCTTCAACAATTTTTTAATTTTATTTTTAAGTCTTCCACAATTACCTATACATACCTTAACGCACAAGACCTCAGATTCAAGTCTTATTGAAAGGGAAGGAGAAAAAGAAAAGACTTGACAAAAGTGGGATTTGATCCTGTCACCATTGCATCAAGTGTCTCTGATTCTGCCCACCCAGCCAAAAAGACTTTATGATCCCTGCTTAGCTCAGTACAGAAGCTACGAATCCTGCTTATGCAAGGTAACACAACACCTGAGGTTAATCTACAGAAAATACAGGGCCCTTACTGTCAGGAATGCATGAACAGTTAAAGGAAGAGAATGAACACAAACACAGGTAATACAAAATACTGCTGGTTAAGGTGAAAGCTGTTAGAAATGGTATGACTGTCATCTGTATGTTATATCATCATATAATTAGACTAAAATAAAATTCCAAATTCACACTTTGGGTCTGATATTACTAAGATTTTGACCTTTCCCATGGATTTCTAGCAAATGCATACACTGACAAAATCATTGAATCTAGTATTCCCCTTGTTACTGTGTTTACAACAACGAAAAACTCAACCATAAAACCTTTCGGTATCCAGTGTGTGTGTGTGTGTGTGTGTGTGTGTGTGTGTGTGTGTGTGTGTGTGTGTGTGTGTGTGTGTGTGTGTGTGTGTGTGTGTGTGTGTGTGTGTGTGTGTGTGTGTGTGTGTGTGTGTGTGTGTGTGTGTGTGTGCGTGTGGGCACATATGCTAACATGTGTGTGCACTTATGCAAGAGACTACAGTAAGCTTGAGTGTATGCCTGTACACGCATGCTTGTTCAAGTGATACACTTTATCTTCTCATAGTCGAAATAAATTTCTATACTTAAATGGCCATCAGTATTTTAATCAGCCCACATGGTGATTCCATTCGCTCTGCACTTACATTATCAAACGTGAGTAAGGGTTAGGCTAGATTCTATGTTGCAATTACAATGGCAAGTTAGTGTTAGTTATATGAACCAGACAAGAGTTAGTAAAGGTTATGATGGTATAGTTCATAACAAATAAGTTCATAACAGGAATTTATGTTGATACAGAGAGCAACCACAAATTTTCTTCTTTTGCAAGCAAATAGATATGATAATTACAGCCAAAAAGAAACAGTTACGTGATGCATTGTCAGGTCATTCCCTACATACATGCTCACTTCATGTGGAGCATTATATATATATGTGTGTGTGTGTGTGTGTGTGTGTGTGTGTGTGTGTGTGTGTGTGTGTGTGTGTGTGTGTGTGTGTGTGTGTGTATATGATATTAAAAAAAATATATACATATATATAAATTAAAAAATATACATATATGTCCATGCACATATTTTAACAAACACATGAAACACAGTTTCACATGAAATAATTCTGAAATGGGTCACAGGTACTGGTGAAAAACTTTCTGCTATGGAATCATACACTCGTTTTCATTCTGAACAAAACTAAGATTGAATTTGATGTAAATCAAAAGACAGCCATGTATATGTCTGCCATCCACACAATACAATGGGATGATAGGCAAGAGATGAAACACTGATCTGAGACAGACACACACACACACACACACAGAGGCCTTCTTGACTAACTTGATGCTACTTCCCACCATAATGAATACAATTTCTTACAATCAACTCCAAACTGGAACATTTTCAGATAAATTATTTGCCTCTGTTGACTTTTTTTTTAAACAAAGGTTACCTGCCATTACAAAATCACTGCCTTTACAAGCCTTTGGGTACTTCATGCAAAACTGAACATATGCAAGAAGTTGGCACTCACTGACTTCGGAACTTCTAAAGAAGTAAAAACCATTTCTTTCCTTTAACTTCCAACCCTGTCTGAAAATGACAGTTCATGAGTCTTTTTCTTTTTTTTGACAGGCAGACATACACAGGCAAACTACACAATCACATTCGTTCCATTCCATATCATTTACAGCCTTATCGACCACGAAAGCCATATCAGGGCTGTCACCTCATTCAGTTTCAGTGGCTCAAGTAACTTTTAATTTTATGTTCTAAACCACCACCTCCTAATAACACAATCACAAAAGTATACATATTTTATAAAATAAATAAAAATAAAATACATACTTTCTCTATGCACATTATAAAGACAAAGGCAGCACGGTAATCGTGTACACACCCACATACAGTTTCTCTAAACTGCATACCAGGAAGAAGACCCTGTATGATCATCATACCACTTCTTAACAGGGCAGAGATGTTACCACAAGCAGTGCTGCTACTTTACCCATAACACTTCATCTAAAACAGTCAGCGGTACTACACAAGATACACACACACACACATTTCTACATCCCCCACAGCTGCAAAACCGCGCATTCTCCCCGCAAAATGCACACAACCTGTGCGGAAGAAAAAAAAACAAAGCTTTGTGCATGGTCTCCCTCCGTGCTGGGTATTTGCCAGGTAGACCTGTGGTTTCAGAATATTATACATCAGTGGTGTGCATTTGTCATGCAAGGTAAGGACGATGTTTTCGGCATCCTGAATGCACCATGCAAACAAGTTGAAGCCAGTCAGCGTTATAGTGCAAGAATTGCAGGACTGTCCTAGAGACAGCGCCACTCTACCGCATGCTGATAAAAGAAAGAAAAAGACTGAAAAAATGAAAAGAAGAAAAAAGAATGAAAATGCAAATTCACCAGTTTCAGGCTACAAGGCAGGTTATTTTGGTTAATGACAAATTATCTCAGCTTAAAATAAATTTCTTTGATTTCTTTTTAAACAAAATCTGCTACAGAAGTACCAAGCAGATGTGATGAAAAGCTTTTAAATTCATTCATAATTTTAAAAATCTTTTTCAAAAATTCAATTTTCAGTAGCCAACCTGGCTCTCTAACACACACACACGCATATATCTTTGCTGTGGATGTGACATTCAATATGTGTGATGTGCCATATGTACACCCTCTACACCACAAAAGTTCTCATTGAGAAATCAAAACTTTTGGAGTTTAAATCAAATTTAAATTTGAAATCACTGACTCTTACAGCACAGGTATTAAAACAACTTACTCAGCATATGCAAAACGTTTCCCCTTGACACGACACACAATCCAGACAAAAAACAAGATACCAAAACTTTGCCTTGTAGCCTAAAAAGTTATAGACAACACCAAAATAAAACATAACCAAAAATAAAAAAGCGAAACGGAAGAAGAAAGCTGCAGCTATGAAAGAAAGAAAAAAAAAGATAATAAAAAACAACAACAACGAACTGGCAGGTGTGTCAGATTTGTCTCCCCCAGCGCGATTGTCTCCCTTTTCATCGTCATCATCATCGACAACCTGCTCCTCCTCTTCCTCCTCCTCCCCGCTCTCTTCTGAAATCATGATGACAGCTAGCAGGCTGAGGGTTGGTTACTGTCTGTCTGCTGTCTGCCATCAATCAGTCTGCCTTTCTCCTTTTCCTCATAGGGGCAGTTTTGTAAGCGTGTGTGTTTGTGTTTTGGGCAAGGGGGGGGTTGTTTGTGTTTGGGGGGGGGGGAAGGGGGTTGTGTGTGTGTGTGTGTGTGTGTGTGTGTGTGTGTGTGTGTGTGTGTGTGTGTGTGTGTGTGTGTGTGTGTGTGTGTGTGTGTGTGTGTGGTGAGACAGTGTGTATGTGTATGTGTGCGTTGTGTTGTGTTGTGTTGTGTTGTGTTGTGTTGTGTTGCATTGCGTTGTGCTGCGTTGCATGTGTGTGTGTGTGTGTGATTTTTCTTTTATTCTTTTATATTGAGGATAAAGAAAATAGCGCTCATGTGTGTGTGTGTGTGTGTGTGTGTGTGTGTACTCTTTTTTCAGAGACTTCTTTGTAATTTGACCAGAAGAGAGGCAGAGAGCAGTGGAGAGCAAAGGGATGAGGAGGGGGTGAGAGAAAAGGGAGAAAGGGGGGGGGGAGATAGATAGATAGATAGATAGATAGAGAGAGAGAGAGAGAGAGAGAGAGAGAGAGAGAGAGAGAGAGAGAGAGAGAGAGAGAGACAGACAGAGAGAGACAGAGAGAGACAGAGAGAGACAGAGATAGAGACAGAGACAGACAGACAGACAGACAGACAGACAGAGACAGAAGAAGGGAGAAAATAAAAGAGAATGGGAGAGAGGTAACAGAGAGAGCAACTGGCACTTAGACCGACTAAAAAAAATTTTTTTTTTTAAAGAAAAAAAAAAAAGGTGAGGATATGTGAGTGAATGAGTGATTTAGAGACAGAAATAATTCGAACAGAAACGACCATGTAAATGTATCTTGAAGAAAGTAAAAAAAAACAAAAAATCTCTCATATCTGTGCAGACAAATCAAAACATCCATCTACATGTCACAACACAAATGCCTACCCCCCCCCCCCCCCACCCCCCAAAAAACAACCCACACACACAAAAAAAGAAGAAAAAAAGGCATAAATGACTCAGTAAAAACACAAAATACACATCTTTAAAAAAAAAAAAAAAAAGAGAGAGAGAGAGAGAGAGAGACAGAGACAGAGAGAGAGAGAGAGAGAGAGAGAGAGAGAAAAAAAAACTTTTCTCAAAATGAAAAAAAAATAATTAATTCATAACACAATAACACAACACCCAACTCCAAAAACAAATGAACAGAACACATAAAAAAAACAACAACAATAAAATCACAACAAAAGCCCCGAAGCTTCTCTGCTGGCGGCGGCCTTACCATCGTCGGACTGTGTGGGGGAGGGTTCACTGAGGTCGTTGAAGATGGAGGCATCCCCCTCGTTCATCCCCACCCCCAGCCCTTCCTTGATGCGCAGGATCCCCACCCCGTAATGCAGGTCAAAGGCATCGCTGAAACCACACACACACACAAAAATGACGGGATAGCCTAGTGGTCAGAACATTGCGCTCGCAATTTGACGACTCGAGTTCGATTCCCGTTTGAGGAGATTTTTTCTCCTGGAGTTAACATCAGTACTGACTCCACTCTCCCCAAAAGTCCTTCGGATGAGACTATAAACCAAGGCCCCGTGTGCGAATGCACGTAGAACATTTTGCGCACATGTTAAATCCTGCTCCGCTTATCGTAAGAGTAGGCCATTGTGTGCCGGTGGGAACAGATGACATTTACAAAACTGCATACACACGGGACTGGATGTAAAACAAAGCACATGAGTGCTTATTCCATTATCCTTGATGTAAAAGAATAAATAGATAAATTTTTTAAATGATGATCCTATGTTTTGGATCGTTTCACATTAAACTCCTTCATTTCCTCTAAACTTCTCATTCAGTGTGCCGGTGGGAACAGATGACAAGCTTTACAAAACTGCATACACATGCAGATTGGATGTACAAAAAAGCATGAGAGTGCTTATTCCATTATCCTCAATATAAAAGAATAAATAAATACATTACAATCTCACAGTGATTCCCAGGTGGGATGAGTGAGTCAGAGTGGACGTTCTGGGTGACCCCCAGAGTGTTAAGCTGGGGAACACACAATAACAACTACAGTTCTGTAAGTTTACTTCTAGTTTTACACCCTATTGTGTCCATTTGTAAGAGACAATCCTTCCCCCCAAAATCACCCAAAAAATAGTTACTGTAATTTAGTTCATGAAGCTTTTTGCAAAAGGGTTTATAAGATGCTGGGTTAGTTTTGATGGTTTTAAAAAATATCATCAAATATAGTTATAAAGGTCTGTTTATAAAGTCCAATCCAATCCAATCATGTTGTCTATAGCCTCACCATCTTACCAGACACAAAGGAAACAAAAACTAGACAAGTGCCAAGTTTGCTTTTTATGCCAAGTCTACTACTTAATCCTTGAATTATGATTGATCTACACTTGGCAGCAGACAGATACACATGCCAGCCAAGCAAATCTTTCCTTCCAAAAGATTTTTTGTTGTTGTTGAATCCTACTTACTGCAAGATAAAGAAGTACTACTGCACATTGTGTTAAATCCTACTTACTGCAAGATGCAGAAGTACTGGTACATATTCTCAGCGGTGTCTGTGGACCAGTTGCACTTGAATCCCATGATCAGCACGTTGGGCTTGAACTTGCCGATGCCAACATTCTGCAATGATAACACAGCGTTAGACCACACAGCTCTATGAATTATACCAAATGAACTGTACATGTTCCCATAGCCTAAGTGGTCCTAGGGAGCGAGGTGTCAGAGACCTCAGCTTCTCTAGGGGCCAGCATGTTGAGGGCGGCGTCCATCTCCTCTCCTATCCTGGTGAGCACTGTTGCCTCCCTTCGGTTTTTGACACACAGAGGGAAAACCTCTTTCAGGTTGGGACAGATCTGAAAAAGTTGGTTGTCTGTCTGAGCATTCCATTCCTCCTGCCAGAGGGAATGCACGTATTGCTCGCTCCTAGGTTTCAGATCCGTGAACGGCACCGTGGACCCGGAAACCTCCTGCTTGCGGCACACCTGGCGAGTCGGTCAACAGTTTCGTTGCCCCAAATGCCCACATGCCCCAGGATCCACACCAAAACAATATCACACCCATGCCTTCTCAAGTATACAGTTCGTAGAACTCCTGAAGCTTAGGGTGGTTTATGTTCCTACAAGCGATAGCCTAGACGACTAGAGTAATGTACAGCCATCCATACCCTGGCCATGTCGCTCCAGTGTAGGATTACGGGTTGCTTACGGCGACCACTCAGCAGCAGAGAAATGAAGAGCCGGGCAAAGAAGGCTTGATGGGGAGCTGATGATAGAATTAAAGATCCCATTGACAGAAGAGGACAGTCCACAGAAAAAGGGTGGGTGAAAATGGAGATGGGGAAGACATGACGATGGAGATGTAACAAGAAATTCCGTGACCAAGAGTTTCTGGAAAAAAGGCAGGAGAATGAATACAGAAGGCAGAAAACAGACAAAGACGAATAACAGGTAGCAAAGGAACAAGGCAGAGGCAAAGAGAGGGACAGAGTAGAGGGAATTCCTAGCACAGAACCTTCAGAAGGTGGGGATACTATTTATACTGAAAGGCCCCCAGTATCCCCATGGGGGGCTGTCAGTCAGTCACACCTCAGCTGTCAGTCAAGTCAAACTCACCTGCAGCATACTCTGCACTCCCAGACGGAAGCTGGGGGCCACAGTGCAGTTGTAGAAGGAGCGCGCCTTGCGTGAGGTGAAGAAGTGATCCATGCTGGTCGACAGCAGGGGACGCAGGTTTTCTGACTGCTGGCCCTGGAAATAGGGATGGAACACAGGTTTTACATCGTGAATGAGACGACACAGAGAGTGATGAACAGTAAAAAATCGTGTATGAGGCCGTAGTAAAAATTTCTGCTTTTGTTCGCTCTCTCTCTCTCTCCCCCTCCCTCTCTCTCTCCCCCTCCCTCTCTCTCTCTGTGAGGGCATAATGTAAAGAGTTTCTGTGCTTATCCATTTAGTCCAAAAAAAAATTGTATTTAATTTTTCCGTCTCTATCTTCTGTATTTCCTGGTGGGTCATCTCTCTCTCCCCCTCCCTCCCCACCCTCTCTCTCTCTCTTTGTGAGGCCATGGTGTAAAGAATCCCTGAGCTTATCCATTTATCACATTTGTCACGGAGACAGAAAGGGAGGGGAGAGAGGAGGGAGGGAGGGAGGGAGGGAGGAGGGAGGGAGGGAGGGGGGGAGAGAGAGAGAGAGAGAGAGAGAGAGAGAGAGAGAGAGAGAGAGAGAGACAGACAGACAGACAGACAGACAGACAGAGAGGAGGGAGGAGGGAGGGAAGAGGACTGACCACGATGACATTTCCGCAGACCATCATGCCGACGTTCTTGGTGATGTGAGACACAAAGTCCACCAGCATTGGTCGGCTCTCTGGTTCTCCTGTCAGCACCAGCACCTGGGGCCTGAAAAACAAGCCATCAATTGGTCAATCAACCAATCCACCCATCAATCAACCAATCCATCCATCCATCAACTGACCAACCAATCCATCCATCAATCAATCCATCCATCCAATCCAATCAATCAATCCATCCATCCACCAATCATCCCCGCTTTCAGCCACGCTTTGCTGCTATCTATTCCATCCCATCCCAGCTGGTGTTAATTTTTATAGTAGGAACTGCCCACACTTGGGACGTGGTAAAAGGAAAGAGTGCACTAATTTTAGCACTGGGATCTGGAGCCTTGGGCCGAGTTCTGCTGGGTTTGTGTGGGGCAGGGTGTTGTGTTGATGGGGACATGACATGGGTAGGGTGTTGTGTTGATGGGGACATGACATGGGGCAGGGTGTTGTGTTGATGGGGACATGACATGGATAGGGTGTTGTGTTCACGGGGACATGACATGGGTAGGGTGTTGTGTTCACGGGGACATGACATGGGTAGGGTGTTGTGTTGATGGGGACATGACATGGGCAGGATGGCACAGCCTCAAGCTGTGGTAAGAGAAGCACCAATAATTACTATATCCAACCTGTATGTCTTCAGTGCTATCACTACTATGTCCTACCTGTATGTTTTCACATGGTCTTCAGTGCGCAGCAGTTTCAGAGCAAACTTCAGGGCTTTGCGATACACATGGGCCTGTCCTGATGACCCCCAGTTCACATCTGCACGGACATGAATATTGCCGGTGAAATTTGTGATGCAAATTCAGTCTTAATTCTAAAAAAATTGTTAAATTAAATTGCCTTGTATCTCTTCTGAGCACAGATAAAACCGACAAACAATCAATCGTCAAAGGGTTAAAAAAACAAAACACCACTGAATGAATTCTATGTACAGACAAAAAAGGCACATGTAGATCTATACTGATGTCTGCATGCTTGGGTGTGGAGCACATGCACA
>CM060334.1:3738782-3743782 GCA_030674155.1 Stramonita haemastoma
GATGTAATAAGGCCTCCTGTAGGCCTATAGAGTTAGTCGGTAGAGGTGATTCAATTTTGGGTACAGTGTGTGTGTGTGTTTATGTGTTTGTGCGTATGTGTGTGTGTGTGTGTGTGTGTGTGTGTGTGTTGTGTGTGTGTGTGTGTGTGTGTGTTGTGTGTGTGTGTTTGGAGGGGGAGAGGGAGATGGGGAAGGTGTGTGTGTGTATTTGTGAAATCAAATCAAATCAATCCTAATGTAAAACACACACGCGCACACACACACACACACACACACACACACACACACACACACACACACACACACACACACACACACACACTCAAAGAGAGAGAGAGAGAGAGAGAGAGAGAGAGAGAGAGAGAGAGAGAGAGAGAGAGAGAGAGAGAGAGAGAGAGAGAGAGAGAGAGAGAGAGAGATTCATCTTGCTTACACACGTGAGTCAACACCTTTGTCAAGGCTAATGTCTGTCCGTCTGTCTATCTGTCTGTCTGTCTATCTGTCAGTCAGTCGGTCAGCCAGTCAGTCAGTCAGTCAGTCAGTCTGACTGTCAGTCTGTCTGTCTGTCTGTCTGTCTGTCTGTCTCTCTCTCTCTTCTCCTCTCTCCTCTCTCTCTCTCTCTCTCTCCTCTCTCTCTCTCTCTCTCTCTCTCTCTCTCTACTATTCCATCTCACCCTCCTCTCCACAGCCCTCCCCCCCCAACCCTCTCTTCCTCATCCCCTCTCCTTCCTGTGTTCTGTCTTTCTCTTCAAACATTATCTGTAACTTTCAGCTCCCAGTTTCTTCTTTTGATCCTTCCGACTTCTCTTTACTGCTGTCTCTCTATTGTCGTCTTATGTTTTCACACACACACACACACACACACACACACACACACACACACACACACACACACACACACCACACACACACACACACACACACACACACACACACACACACACACCTTGGAATGAGTCTTATAAACCGAAGTCCCGTGTGTGAATACGTACAGGTAGAACATCTTGCGTACACATTAAAACCTGTTCCGCCTTTTTGAAAGAATAGGCCATTGTGCCGGCGGAAACAGATGGCAAAATTGACAAAACCGCATGCACACGTGGACCAGATGTAAAAAAAAAAACACCAACAACAAAACATCAGTGCTTGTTCTAATATAATCGAAATAAAAGAATGCAGGTACAGAAATAATGAAATGAATAAATAAATGAATAGGAAAATAAATTAATTAATGAATAAATAAATAGATACATAAAAGGAAATGCTTTTACAGTACACCATCTGGACACTTTGACACCACATGCACTCACCTACTTACTCACTCACTCACTCACACACCAACCTACCTCTCAAATCCAATAACACAGCATCACCAAACCGTCGTCTTCACTCCAAGAATACTGGCACATGTTAGAAAAACAAACACACTTCTCTCTCACACTACAACATCTTCTACACTTTGCCACACTATTACGACTCGAACTCTTAACTTAACTCCTCCCACATTCTTCAAAAACCTGGGGCTCACTCTGTTGTCTTTACTATCTCTGTTAGAGAAACCTCCCTCCACTGTGTGCATCTTTCTCAAAGGGGAAGAGAAAAAAACTCTGGAACTTTCAACAGTATTCTCGTGCCGGCACTAGGCCTACTCTCACTTCCGATGATGTAGCCAATTTTTCAAGGAATATGTTCACACCCTCCTGAAGTTCTGGGGGGTTGAACGTGACGTCATTGGCAAAGCCCATGTATTGTATTGTATTGTATTGTATTGTATTGGATTGGATTGTATACCTAATTTCTCCCACGCCGAAGTCAGATGCGCAAGGCCTGACTTGTCAGGTGTTTAGCAGCGAGCAAGCATAACACATTTTTGCTCATTATGTCAGATCGCCACAAGAGCAGCGCCACACAATTGTTTTTGTTCGTGTTCTGTCTGCATGTGTATTTTGTTTCCGTACCAGACTGACTTTTTTCTTCTTTTTAAAAAAAATTACAAAATTTTGCCATGGACAACTCTGTTGTTGCTGTGGTTTCTTTTACGCGCGCTGAGTGCATGTTGCATACGGGATCTTGGTTTATCATCTCATCCGAAGACTAGCTCCCAGAGCGCCTCTCATGGTCTAGTGGATAGGTGGGGGGAGTGGGAAGAAAACTTGACGGGGATCGAACCACCGCACACTTCGAACCCGGACTTTTGGTTTTGGTAGGTATGTGCGTTACCCCTAGACCCCCTGATTTACATGATTTGTGACATTCATTGTGTAATGAATGGCTTGTGATGTGAGTATACACACGCTCGTATGTACAAGTTGTGATTTTATTAAATTTTATGTACCGTCCCACCCCCCACCCCCCCTCCCCCCGGGAAAAAAAATCTTGAATCTTGAATCCAGAGGCGATTTTCTCCATTGAGTACAGAAAAACTTAGAGCTTTTCTTAGATGAAAATATACGTGTCATGTATGGCTAATTTTTTTTTTCAGTATAAAGAATAAAGGTGTTCCATTTTATCTGTTTAAAAAAAAAGTAATTGCAAGTGACGTCATTCTTATCCCGACTTCATGGTAGCGAACATACACTACCACCCACTCTCCTTTTCGATACGAGGTCTTTTTTTCTTCTTTCTTTTTCCCCCCTGCCTCCGTTGCTCCTTGGAGTGTGTTGGAAGCATCACAGTTTAGCTGCCTTGCAGGTCAGCCGGTGCTCTGGCACTGAATGCTTCCTCTTGACTAGTTTGGCACCCGGGCAATTATGGGGACTTGTATGGGGGTAATGCTAGTCTTTGGCAGAAAACTGTCTAATAGGAAGGAGGAGGTTTAGGTATGTCTTGTTTGCTGTCAGATTAGATTTACTTTGGTTGGTGGTACGCGTGCGTGCTCGTGTAGACAGCATGGCTACATGTGTGCGTGCGTGTGTGTGTGTGTGTGTGTGTGTGTGTGTGTGTGTGTGTGTGTGCGCGCGCGCGCGCGCGCGCGCGTGCATGTGTGTGTGTGCATGCGCACGCAGACACATACACCGACATGCAGATGCGTTTCTCTCTCTCTCTCTCTCTCTCTCTCTCTCTCTCTCTCCTCTCTCTCTCTCCTCTCTCCTCTCTTCTCTCTCTCTCTGTTGTTGGTAATGCTGGTATGTAGGGGTAGGGAGGGGTTTCTTAGCTTTATTCCCTGATCAGGCAAGGGCCGGATGAAAAAAAGTATATAATGCTTACTCTGTAACCCTTGAAAAATAAAGATCATTAATTCTCTTCTCTCTCTCTCTTCCTCTCTCTCTCTCTCTCTCTCTCTCTCTCTCTCTCCTCTCTCTCTCTCTCTCTCTCCTTCTCTCTCTCTTCTCCTCTTTTTTATAGCCACCACTTGCCACACTCGCTTTACAAAACTGCCCATTGCAATCAAGGGAGGCAAATGCACCCTATTAGTGCCGCGCTACTTCCCTCATGTCATTTTGTCAGCATTCATTAAAAAAACACACCAAAAAACAAAAAGAAAAGAAAATGAATCGTTTGCTGACACGGTAAAGATCTGAATGCTCTAAAGAATGCTGCAGTTTACTGGAGACATAGTGTTGTTTTTTTGCTATTATCATTTATTCTTTTTTTTTCTAGGATAATAAAACAAACATTCATGCACTTTTTAATATTCAGCCCCTGCGTGTATGCAGTTTTGTAAAATTTTGTCATCCATTTTCACCGCCGGCACATAATGGCCTACTCTTTCGAAAAGCGGAACATATTTTAACGTGTGCACAAGATGTTCTGCGTGCGTTCGCATGCGGTACCTCGGTTTATAAGTCTCATGGAGTGGAGTCGGCATTGATGGTAACTTCAGGGGAAAATATCCCCTTGAATGGGATTCAAACCCGGGTCAGCAGATCACGAGCGCAATGCGCAACGCTCTTGTTAACCAGGCGACCCCGTCCCCATAGCATGGTCTGTTGGTTTCATGTAAGCAGCCATAACTTCATTTCAGAAAACAAACAAAAAAGATACGTAGCTTTATTCTGAAAGTTATTGGTGTGTGTGTGTGTGTGTGTGTGTGTGTGTGTGTGTGTGTGTGTGTGTGTGTGTGTGTGTGTGTGTGTGTGTGTGTGTGTGTGGTGTGAGCGTTTGTGATCTTTGTATTTGAAGTTGAAAAAATTAAATATGAAATATTATATTGTGTCTCTTGATTATGATTCGTATCAATATGTCTATCAGTATTGTATTGTAATTGCCCTTCAGGGATGATTAAAGTGTTTTTGACTTGACTTTGATTCCCTGTTTTGTCTCCATCTGACGACCACTTGACAATGGTTTCATCCTGTTCGCTATTGTATTTTTTTTACATTCAGTGGATCGATTGTCTAGAGGTAACACGCATGCCTAGAAAGCAAAAAGTCCAGGTCGGAAGTGTGCGGTGGTTCGAATCCCGTTTGGGCCCTAAACTTTTCCCCCATCCATTAGACCATGAGTGGTGTTCTGAGTGCTAGTCTTTCGGATGAGACGATAAACCGAGGTCCCGTGTGTTACATATCATTATTTAACGCAAGTAAAAGAACCCACAGCAACAAGATGGTTGTCCCAGGCAAAATTGTACAGATAAAAGTACTATGATATGGAAACAAATAGTTTCAGACAGGGAAAAAAAGGGTGGCGCTGCTCTTGTAGCGACGCGCTCTCCCCGGTGGAGAGCAGCCCGAATTTCACGCAGAGAAATCTGCTATGACATAAAGTGGTGTAAAATAAAATAGGAATACAAAATAAAGATTTGCTAGGAAGATATTACGCCATTGTTTTGTTTGTTTTTTATCCCATGGGCTGCAACCTGCGAACTTCTCAGAGCCTGAGGACTACCCTGTAGGAATGCCTGGGGATCTTTCAGTACAGACAGCATCCCCACCTTCTGGAATTTCTGTGCTAGGAACTCCCTCTTTTCTATCCCTCTCTTCGTTTTTGCTATGTTCCTTGATATCTTTCCTGTCACCTCCTTCTTGTCTATTTTCTGCTTTAAGGTCCATTCCTCTGCC
>CM060334.1:3753782-3763782 GCA_030674155.1 Stramonita haemastoma
GCCCGCCCTGGGCTGACCCTTTTGGTTGACCAGGGCGTCGATACAAGCAAGGACGGTAAAGTTGGTTTTATACCCCGTTTTAATCAGTGCATAGTTGCACAGTTTTATTCAGAGATTAAACATTTTACGAAATGACAGCCCCGATATGGCCTGTGTGGTCGGTGGGGCTTTAAATAACATGATTGGATTGGATTGAAGATGAAGAGTGACAATACCAACAAGGGAGACTATACATAGGTGATGTGAAAAGTTATGTCCCATGATCTACCGTGAGCGCTAGAAAACCCGCTTTCCTGGAACTTTTTTTTATTTTTTGTTTTTTTACTCCCGCCAGAAACGCAGTCATGCTCTGATTTCAGATTTTTTTTCCAATATTGGAGAATCAGATTGTTTATACCCAGAGTTTGTCATGGATGAAAACACACAGAGCTGCCCATTTCAAATCATAACTATATTTTTAATATGATTGCAGCACTTGGCACTTTGCATACATCAATAACTGACACAGCTTTTGACCTGAGCCACAGCCCCTAGAAAAGTGCAACGGACTGTTTGTTTACCTTAAAGCACACACACACACACACACACACACACACACACACACACACACCCCCCACACCACACGCACGCACGCACACACACACACACACACACCACACACACACACACATACACACACACACACACACACACACACACACACACACACACACACACACACACACACACACACACACACACACACACACACACACACACACACACATAACCTCACCAACAATCAACCTCGAACATTCTCGTTTAAAAAAAAAAAAAAACCAATATCAACAACAAAAATTATTCCATAACTTGCTCTACATTTTCACGGCACAGAATCTTTCTTGAAAACAACAAACAGCTCATTATAGATGAAGGATTTAAGAGAGAGAGAGAGAGAGAGAGAGAGAGAGAGAGAGAGAGAGAGAGAGAGAGAGAGAGAGAAGAGAGAGAGAGAGAGAGAGAGAGAGAGAGAGAGAGACTTGGAGGCACCACACAAGACAGGCAATGTTATTGTCCAATAAAGTGCCAGGCATCGGAGAACAAAAGAGACAGCCCCAATTTCACGTGTAACTAACTGACGGAAGTGACAGTCATTTCTCGCGTTTATTCGCAAACAGCCTCCTCCTTCACCCTCTCCCCTCGTCCGCTCTGAACCCGTCACAACATTGCCTCCCCTAGCAGCTGTTGCTGGTGGGACAATGATGTTTACGAACATGGATGATCATCTCTTGAGGTGGTCCTCAAACAAACGCAATAGCCGAGTGGTTAAGAGCGTTTCACCTATCTATTTATTTATTTATTTATTTATTTATTTATTTATTTATTTATTTATTTATTTATTTGTGTATGTATGTATTTATTTATTTATTTATTCATTCTCTCATATCGAGGAAAATGGAACCAACACTCATGTGCTTTTTTTTACATCCAGTCCCCGTGTGTATGCAGTTTTTTAAATGTCATCTGTTCCCACCCGCACACAATGGCCTACTCTTACGAAAAGCGGAACAGGATTTAACGCGTGCGCAAGATGTTCTGCGTGTGTTCGCACACGGGGCCTCGGTTTATAGTCTCATCCGAAGGACCTTTAGGGAGAGAAGAGTCAGCACTGTTGTTAACTCCAGGTGAAAAAAGAAACCCTCGAACGGGAATCGAACCCGGGTCGTCAAATTGCGAGCGCAATGTTCTGACCACTAGACTATGCCGTCTCGTATGGGTCCGTGAGGGCGTGGTTCCGTTCTCGGCTGCATGCTGTGCTGAAGAAGTGAGGGTACGAGATTTTTACGATTTCCAGGGTCAACAAAAAGAAGTACCGACTTAACCACTGCACGTCTTAATTCCCTTCGTGAAGGCCTAAGTCGAGAATCAGGGATAGCCTGGTGGTTAGAACATTGCGCGCGCTGGCGATCTGGCGACCTGAGTTTGAACCCTGTTCGAGGGACTTTTTTGTCTCCTCTGGAGTTAACATCAGTGCCAACTCCACTCCCTCTCTCTCAAAAGTCCTTCGGATGAGAGTGTAATAAATCTAGGCCCTGTGTGCGAATGCATGTAGAACATCTTGCGCACATGTTAAAACCTGTTCCGCTGTTTTGGAAGAGTAGGCCTTTACGTGCAGGTGAAAACCCATGGCAAAATGTACAAAACTGCATGCTTATGGGGACTGGATGTTAACCCCCCCCCCCCCCCCCCCATGAACGGTTATTCAATTGTCCTCTAAATAACAGAATTAAAAAATAGATGAATAGATAGATAAATAAGCAAAAGAATACATAAATATATAGATAAATAAATAAATGTATGGATAAAGACATGGATGAATATACAAATATAAGAACATAGAGATATACACATATGAATAAATAAACGAATGAATAAATAAATATAACCCACACGTTACAGACATTGTCATCCATGCCAGTGTTCGGTAGATTCCGGAGACACGAAAATACCCAGCATGCACCCTATACCTGGAGAGGGATGGGCTCCGCCAAATTCAGCTTCGTTTTTGGAGACTTACAGTATTTGTTTTAGTTTGCTGGTTGTTTTTTTCCCAAGTGGTAGTAGAGATTTGGGAGGTGGGGATGAGGCAAAACAACAACCCAGGAATGTTAGGAGAGATGGGGAAATGAGGAGGGGGGGGGGGGGGCGGATGGCATTAATCAGGCAATGGGCGTTATTATTATGACCGATTTCTTTAGGGTTTGTTTATTTGGTTTGGTTTTGGTTCGGGTTAGTTATTATTATTAGTGTGTGTGTGTGTGTTGCGTGCGTGCGTGCGTGTGTGTGTGCGCGCGCGCGAGCGCGTGCGTGCGTGCGTATGTGTGCGTGTGTGCGCACATGCGTACGTGCGTGTGTTGTTGTGTGTTGTTGTTATTGCTGTTGTTGTTGGGGGAAGAGTTTAAAGTAGCCTACAATATAATCATACATTACAACACAACAGCGGTTATCTCACCGCGATGTCTGGGTCCTGTTTAGCATCCAGGATGGTGGGGGGAAGCAGCCCAGTGAGCACAGAGGCAGTCAGGCCGTACAGGGCATTGGCCGACACCGTGATGTCCACGTTGTTCACTTGTAGCGGCATCAGCACCCCCTTGTAGAAATACTTCCTGGCCTCGCCTATGTTCTGCACCTAGTAGGGTCAAGCGCTTTGATTTGTTTATACAAGATATAGCGTTATATAAATTCCATGGATTATTGTTGTTGTTGTTGTTGTTATCATTATTGTTATTATTATTATTATTATTATTATTATTATTATTATTATTATTATTATTATTATTATTATTATTATTACCTGTACGGTCAAGGAAAAAATACCCCAAAATCTTGTAGATAATTATGAGGTGGAAAATCTAGTCCTCTAGTTGAGATTTGATGTTTGTCTTGTCGTACAGTGTGTTATTACTATTTTGGTTTGTGTGTCATAAAAATGGGTGTCTGTGTCTGTGTGTGTGCGCGTGCGTGCGAATGTGTCTATTCTGTGTGTGTTGTGGGGGAGGGGGGCTGTATGTATGTGGATGCGCGCGCACATACTGCACGCGTATGAGTGCATGTGGTTTTTACATTGGTGTGCTTGGGTGCTGTGATGTGTGCGTGCTAATGTTCAGATACTCTGTTGTGCCAAACCCACACACACGCACACACGTACGCACGCGCACGCACGCACGTACACACGCACCAAACATACACACACACCACCACCGCCACCACCAATCCTCAACACAACATACATTCCTACCCCCCCCCCCCCACACACACACACACACACACACACCACTCCCCACCTACCCCCCACCCACACCCATCCCACCACTCTCCCCCACCCCCACCACCAACCCACTCCCCACCACCACCACCCAAACCACCACCAACAACAACAATCAAAACGTACCCAGGTAGGCACAAGCGCCACATCCAGGCCCTTCTTGTGGGCATCGTTGAGGAAATAGCGCAGATAGTAGTAGGTCCTGGAGTCCACAGTATCGATATCGGAGTCATTGGAGAAGGGCCGGTAAGCGTAGCGCCGCAGGGCATCCAACACTGAGGTCAGGTTGGCGTTGTGTTCAGTCCACCGGGCCAAGGGTTCGGGCATCTGGTCCCCGAGGTCCTTCAGCAGCGACCCCAATCCCAGGTTGACGAAAGTGTCGTCGAAGTCCGGAGGGATTTTGAAGACGTGTTCGTACCCGGCTCTGTGCGGAAAATAAAGTCACCGTGAAGGGGGTTAGAATCACCCAAAGGATGGCGCATTTTTGTTTATTTTTGTTACAACGGTCGGTTATTTATCATTAGACTTTAATGAACAAGCGCTTTGATTTGTTTTACAAGATATAGCGCTATATAAATTCCGTGTATTATTATTATCATTATATCATTATCTTTTCTTTTTTTTTTAATAATTAAGTTCGGCATGTAGTCTGAAGAAACAATTCCGTTTTACGTTAAAAAATCTTGTTTGAAGGATATCATGGCTTAGCATGGTAAAAGGTTTTGTTATGTAAGTCTGAATTATGCATTGTCGTAGTTTGGTAGCATTGGCTTGTGTGTCGTATTTTTGTAGTTTTTTTTTTCCATAGCAGTCTATGGTGCGGAAAAAATTCAATATTGAAACACATTGTGAACTAAACAAAAAACAAAAAAGCACCTAATACTTTTTTTTGAGAAATTGGCACAAAAAGTTGATGTCTAAAAATTTCTTCACATTTTTAAATACTGCTATACTATAAGCAGGGGCAGGATAAGCTCAGAGGTCAGAGCGTTGGCTTTCCCCCAGCCAAATTTAAGCAGCATCTATCGTGGTTACCAATTGGATGGGTATCCGTTTGCGCGCCTTGGCTTCAGTACAGTCCCCCAGCTGTAAATGGGTACCTGCCCTCTTTAGGGTCAGGGAAGGTAAAGCAGCGAGGGAGAAGAGATGGGCGCCACCCTCAACATGCTGGCCCCTAGAGAAGCTGAGGTCTCTGATGCCTCGCTCCCCTACAACCACATAGATTACGGGACACCTTTACCTTGACCTTTTATAGTATAAGAAAAGTAAGGAGACAGGAAATCTCCCGGCCTGCTCACTCACGTACTCACTCCTTCGGATGAGACTATAAACCAAGGCCCCGTGTGTGAACGCACGCAGATCATCTTGCGCACACGTTAAATCCTGTTCCGCTTTTCGTAAGAGTAGGCCATTGTGTGCCGGTGGGAACAGATGAAATTTACAAAAC
Organism: Stramonita haemastoma; assembly: GCA_030674155.1. NCBI lineage: Eukaryota > Metazoa > Mollusca > Gastropoda > Neogastropoda > Muricidae > Stramonita > Stramonita haemastoma. The sequence continues at coordinate 3,759,035 of CM060334.1, forward strand.
TGCATACACACGGGGACTGGATGTAAAAAAAAAAAAGCACATGAGTGCTTATCCCGTTATCCTCGATATAAAAGAATAAAACAAATAAAATAAATAAAATAAATAAAATAAATAAATAAATAAATGAATAAATAAATAAACGCACCTGGACCTGAGGATGTGTTGGAGGAACTCCTCCACGTCAGTCCAGCCTAACTTCTCCAGCTCCTGGTCGATGGCGTCCCAGGGCAGCTGGGAGAAGCTCTGGAAGGCGTCCAGCAGGTTGGCGGGGGTGCTGACCCACAGGCTGGTGTTGGTGTCCCAGGCCAGCGGCCAGAACGACATCACGGAGGTGGCGTGGGCGGCGTTGCGGTCCCGGTGCCGGTGGATGGCCTCCAGAGCGTCCAGCAGCTGGCGGTCAGAGGGGGGCGGGGTCTGCGCGTAGTGGTGGCCCTCCAGCAGCACGGCGCTGATCCAGGCGGTGGCGAACATGTTGTTGTCGAAGATGGAGACCAGCTCGCGCAGCTCCGCCACCTGGGGGCTGCCCACGAAGTTGAGCTTGACGTAGCTGGGGTACATGCCTTTGTCCTCCTGCCACACACCTGGCGCCACGAAAGGCTTGTCTTTCTTCACCTGCAGCACCTCCAGCACCTCGAAGAGCTCGCGCACTTTGAGCGTCAGAGCGGGATCCGTGCGGCTCCTGCTGTGGACTTCTGGCATTGCTAGGAGGATCAGTGTTACCAGAACTCCCACACAGTTCATGCCACGCGCCATCATCACCGGTTTTTTTTTTAAACCAAAGCTGTTTTGACTGGGCTTCTTCACAAAACTTGCCTTGTGATAAGTTCTCCTTATCTGTTGTAAGCTTAAGTTGTTTTGTTTTTAACTACGAAGTAATTGCGAAGTTGACTTCTTCCTAGAACCACTGTTGTTTTATAATCCAGTCTGTATACCAGGTAATTTGTTAGTTACAGTAGAGATTTCAGGATCTTAAGTTTATTCCCAGTCATTAGGTTTCGCTGTTGATCTAGATTCTTGGTACAAAATGGAAAAAAGAAATTCCGCGATCTACACAGCATAAAGTCTTCAGAGAAAAAAGTTCTAATTACTGTAGCAGACGTTTCGGCCCTAAGTTTCTATCAAACCGCGTGATCCTTACCTAACAGTGATAAAAAGCGGCTGTTCTGTGGTAAATACCCTCTGCTGCAGATGATAGACTAAGAAAGTCCAGTGAACTATGATAGGTGTTTAACCCTAAGTAAGATAAACTGACAGCCAACAGGGAGATAAGAGTAGCACATGGTGTTAATGGCTTTAATCTCTGCTTCTGTCCAACTGATGTGTCATGGCTTCAGGTCACAAGAAACCGTAGATAACAGCTGTTGCAAAAGACGAGCACATCACACTGTCAAAGTGTACCATGTCAGCCGTTGATTTTTCCATGGCGTTTGATACAATTATGAAAGTGGCGTAACGCAGGGAGTGTAGCTGGCTCGCTTTGCATACCCTGTGATGTCCAAACTGTAGGATGATGCATAAAGGAACAAAGAGGAAAGGTTGAAACAAGAATAGTAGCTCATGTCACAAGCAACAACAAAATATATATTAGTTTAAACAATTCTACTAATAGAAGGTAATGTTCAAATCATTGTAATAAACCAATCCAATATACTTCGGTATAATTACCGAGTTAATTTTTAGTGAGAGCAATCGGTGTAATCTCTGTTGTATATCGAACAGTGTTTTCTTAAATGTATTATTGTTTTCGTTATCAGTAGTAGTAGTAGTAGTAGTAGTAGTAGTAGTAGTAGTAGTAGTAGTAGTAGTAGTAGTAGTAGTAGTAGTAGTAGTAGTAGTAGTAGTGGCAGCAGCAGCAGCAGTAGTAGTAGTGGTGGTGGTGGTGGTAGTAGTAGAAGTAAAAGTAGTAGAAGTAGCAGTAGTAGTAGTAGTAGTAGTAGTAGTAGTAGTAGTAGTAGCAGTAGCAGTAGCAGTAGTAGTATTTCATTTTTTAAAAATGGAGTAAGCACTCGTGTGCTTTTTATTTTTGACGTCCAGTCCACGTGTGCATACAGTTTTATGAATACTGTCATCCGTTCCCACTGGCACAAAATGCCCGCCTACGCTTCCAAAAGGCGGAACAGATTTTAATGTGTGTGTAAAATGTTCTGCAAGCATTCACACACACACGGGTTCTCTGTCTCTCTCAAACCTGTCAAATTAGTCAAAAAGTAACCAGACATTATTTTTAAACTGCTTAGCCCATCACTTTCTCACAGCACAGATAAAAATAAGACGCAAAATAACGGCACTCAAACAAATTGTTTTTTTAACTCAGTCGAGACTGCGAAAGTAAAACTAGTTCTCCCTTACTAAGTACAGTGGGCGGTGGTGTTCCACCGGAAGTTTTCACAGGAAGCCTCCAGACTTGGGGATGGGAGGGGGGGGAAGGAGTTCTTATCTCCGTTAAGCCTGTCCACATAATGACAACAGCCACATAATGACACCACAGCCTAGGGGAAAAAAAGGTCTAACTCACAACCTCTGTATGATTTATTCAGCTTGCCCATAATTTATTGGTATTTGCTATACTGCCCCTTGAGGAGGGATATAGCTCAGTGGTCACAGCACTCGCTTTCCCCAAGCCTTCGCTTAAGCAGCTTAAGCAGCTTTGAGCGTGGTTGCCAAGTGGATGGGTAACCATTCGCGCGCCTTGGCTTCAGTACAGTCCCCCAGTTCACTCATCTGTGAACGGGTAGGTGTCCTCTTGAGGGTCAGGGAAGGTAAAACAGCGAGGGAGAGGAGATGAGCGCCGCCCTCAACATGCTGGCCCCTGGAGAAGTGAGGTCTCTGACGTCTTGCTTCCGTACGACCACAGTGGTTATGGGACACCTTTACCTTGACCTTTTACTTCTTGATCAAGCTCTGTACATAGAAATAACAGAAAAGAGAGACAGACAGTAGAGGCCTGTGCGAGTTGATGCTTGGCCCACAGGCTTAACAACCGCACGATAAAGGTGGTTAAAGTCGCAATTTTTGACGGTGTATGGAGGTGTACGAGTTTGTCTCCCTTCCTCGTGGGTCTAAGAGGTCGTGGGTTTAAATCTGGGCAGTGGAGTCTGGTGTATTAGGTGTAGGAATTTTTGGTTTTTTACGATATCCTACGTCAACTTAAAGGACCACCCTGTACCTTAACTGTTTTGTGGTTATTGTTGGTTTCTGTTAGTTTTTTGGGTTTAGTTTTGTTTGTTTGGGGGATTTTTTTTTTTTTTTTGGGGGGGGGGTGTCGTGTATATCACCATCACCTGTCCCATGGTCCTGCAGACCGTGGGGGCACCACTGAAGATTTTGCAACCAGCTTTCTCCACTCCTCACGGTCTCCACCATCCGTAGCAGATCACCCTACCCAAGGCCTGTCCACTCTCTGATGTTGTCTTCCCATCGCTTCCTCTGTCTGCCTCTTCGAAATAGAATACACGAATGCAGAATAACAAATATGCATGTTATTTCTCTCTCTCTCTCCCTCTCTCTCTCTCTCTCTCTCTCTCTCTCTCTCTCTCTCTCTCTCTCTCTCTCTCACACACACACACACACACACACACACACACACACACACACACACACACACAATACTATAGCAAAGAGATATGAAAAATAAATAAATTTCACACATACTGTAGCAATGAAAATTTATCCATGCTTTCAATTTTTATTTCTATAGTATGTGTGAAATGTATCAATGCATTCATTTTTCATTGCTATAGTATGTGTGAAATTGATCCACAATTTCATTTTTCATTGCTATAGTAGGCGTGAAATTTATCCATACTTTCCTTTTTTATTACTATAGTATGTGTAAAATTTATCAACGGTTTCATATTTCATTGCTGTAGTATGTGGGAAATGTATCCATGCTTTGATTTATCATTGCTACAGTATGTGTGAAATTCATCCATGCTTTCATTTTGCATTACACTCACACCCCTGCCCCCTCACCTGGTGTATTGTGGTCCAAGGCCAAGGTACCATTAAACTTTCAGTGTTCAGTGTTTTCTCTCTCTTACTCACACACACACACACACACACACACACACACACACACACACACACACACACACACACACACACACACACACACACACACACACACACACACACACATACACACATACACACACACACCACTCACACACACACACACACACACACACACACACACACACACACACACACACACACACACACACACACACACACACTCACAAAACACACTCACACACACACACACACACTCACAAAACACACTCACACACACACACACACATACACACACACACACACACACACACACACACACACACACACACACACACACACACACACACCACACACACACACAATCTCACATGGACACCAATATCCCTCTTATCTGTCAGATTAGTGTACTTCTATGGCCCTTCACCATCTCTTAGATCTTGCCGGAAGGTCACTCCTCCCCACCCCCAACGCCTCCCCCCCCACGCCCCCCCCCCCCCCCCTACCCCGCCCTGCCAAGTGTTCTTTCGATTCATATCACTGCCCTGCCCTGCCCTGCTCTGCACTTCGCTTCCCATGCTGCTATGCCCTGCTACGACCACTGATGATATCGGATAGATCAGTGGTCTAGAGGTAACGCTCCTGCCTAGAAAGCGAAAAGTCCAGGTCGGAGTGTGCGGTGGTTCGAATCCCGTTTGGGCCCAAAACTTTCCCCCCATCCATTACAGCATGAGTGG
>CM060334.1:3766282-3773782 GCA_030674155.1 Stramonita haemastoma
GTTCTCTTCTAATGTGCTGTGACTGTCGTTTGTTCCTCTGAATTTTGAGGGAATTTTTTTGGGGGGGTGTGGTTTTGTTGTTGTTATTGTCGTGGTGGTGGTTATTTGGAAGGTAAGATTAAGTTTTGGAGACTAGTCAGTTTTTGATGCTTTTTGCATCTTTTTTTTCTGTCTCTGTCTCTTTTCCTTTTTGTCTCTGTCTGTCTCTCTTTGTCTCTCTGTCCGTATTTCTGAGGGCCTGGTGTAAAGAAGCCTCTGGCTTATCCAGTTACCCTCAATGAAAATATATCTGTCTTACTCTCTGCCTGTCATTATATATATATATAATATATATATACATCCCTTCTTGCCTCTCTCTCTCTCTCTCTCTCTCTCTCTCTCTCTCTCTCTCTCTCTCTCTCTCTCTCTCTCCTCTCTCTTCTCTCCTCTCTCTCTCTCTCTCTCTCTCTCTCTCTCTCTCTCTCTCACCAGGCTCATATTCTCACAGAGTAAAATCCCAAACCTTGCTTTCATTTTGTTATCATCTTTTAAGTAAAAACATGTCGCTGTCCACTTTATTTAAGGAAATATTATTTTAAACTGAACCAGCAAAGGTGCCACAGATGTCTTGACAAGTATTTGTATTTGTATTGTATCCTGACAAATATTTGTATTTGTTTAACATCCTGACAAGTATTTGTATACCGCCCTGACAATTATGTGTATAACATCCTGACAAGTGTTTGTATTTGTATAACATCCTGACAAGTGTTTGTATTTGTATAACGTCCTGACAAGTGTTTGTATTTGTATACAACATGTGTATCTGTTTCCCTTTCAGGGGTGGCTTCTTACTACTGAATTTTGCCAGGGACAACTCTCTTGTTGCCGTGGGTTCTTTTACGTGCGCTCAGTGAATGTTGCACACGTGACCTCAGTTTATGGTCTCATCTGAAAGACTAGTACCCAGACCACCACTCGCAGTCTTGTGGATGAGGGAAAAAGTTTCGGGCAGAAACAGGGGTTGAACCCAGACCCGGTTTGAACCCGGACTTCTCACTTTCTAAACAGGTACTTACCGTTGGACCACCGATCCACTAAAAAACAAAGTGTCACTAGTGAGGGGTAGCTTCTCTTTCTTTCACTGAGATAAGCTATACCTACTCTTGCCTCCTACCCCCCCCCCCCCCCCACTCCCCCGCCCCCCCCCCCCCCCCTCCTTCCTCCATCCGTAGGTTCAGTAATTATCCTTTTTCATGCATAGATGCCTATCTTTCCTGAAGAGAGCTCCAGCCCTCTCTCTCTCTCTCTCTCTCTCTCTCTCTCTCGCTCCCTCCCTCTCTCTCTCTCTCTCTCTCTCTCTCGCTCTCTCTCTCTCTCTCTCTCTCTCTCTCTCTCTCTCTCTCTCGCTCCTCTCTCTCTCTCTCTCTCTCTCTCTCTCTCTCTCTCTCTCTCTCTCTCTCTCTCTCTCTCCTCTCTCTCTCTCTCCAAAGTTCGCATTATCTGCGGAGAACTTCCGATGACCTCTTGACCGGAGGCTTGATCTTTGACCTCGCAGGAACCCCCGTTTCACGTTTCAGTTTACAGCCTCCCTTTCCCATTTGTACTTTACCCTTCGCCCCCCCCCCCCCCCCCCACACACACACACACCTCCTGCCACCCGCTTTCACCCCACCCCCCACCCCTCTCCCTCCCAAACTGTATAGAATACGTACCGTTCAGATTTTTCGTTCCTCGGCTAGAGCCGTGAGGTTCACCAATGGTGAGATTTTGGTATGCGACTGCTTTTCTCCACCATGAGGGTAGCCGCATTCCATCTTCAGGTATGTGTGCTGGGTATGTTGGCGTTTCCTGTAATCCACCTGAAGCTGACATGAATGACGGGATCTTTAACGCGCATGTTTGATTTTTTGCATGTGTACATATATACATGAGTGGGGACGAGATAGCTCAGTGGTCAGAGCGCTCGCTTTCCCCCAGCCAATGTAAAGCAGCTTCGAGTGTGGTTACCGATTGGATGGGTGACCGTTTGCGCGCCTTGGCTTCAGTACAGTTCCCGCAGTTCACCCAGCTGTCAATGGCTACCTGTCCTCTTTAGGGTCAGGGAAGGTAAAGCAGCGAGGGAGAGGAGATGGGCGCTTCCCTCAACATGCTGGTCCCTAGAGAAGCTGAGGTCTCTGATGCCTCGCTCCCCTACGATCACACAGGCTATGGGACACCTTTACCTTTATTTGGGTTTTTTGGGTTTATTTCACCTTTTTACATTTTATACCTGAGGGGAATTGAGGCATTTGGGAGATCGTAAGAATCCGTATCCCTTAAATCACCAGACGCTGACGCTGGGATTGAACCCACGACTTCATGAACCCCTGGGATGGAAGTGGAACAGTCTTAGCCACAGAGAGAGAGAGAGAGAGAGAGAGAGAGAGAGAGAGAGAGAGAGAGAGAGAGAGAGAGAGAGAGAGAGAGAGAGAGAGAGAGAGAGAGAGAGAGAGAGAGGAGAGAGAGAGGCAAGGCAAGGCAAGGCAAGACAAGGCAAGGCAAGGCAAAGCAAGGCAAATTGTTTTATTTCGAGAATAACGAATAAACACACGTGTGGTTTTTTAATCCAGTCCCCACTCATTTCAGTGAGAGAGAGAGAGAGACAGAGACAGAGACAGACAGACAGACAGACAGACAGACAGAGATGGTGGTTGGAGTTGGGGGTGGGGTGGGGGTGGTGGTGGTAAGGAAAAGTGGTTAAGCTGTAGGTATGGGTCACGGTCCAGAAATGTGCCCAGTCACGTTTTTTCCGACTCCTCACACCTCTGTTCACTCTATGTTGTGGTGTTATTTGAGGCGAAAGCGAACTAGGCTACTTTTTTCTTCGGCCTGTACCATGCCCACGTGTATGGGGTGGTGGTGGTGGTGTGTGTGTGTGAGTGTGGGTGTATGCGATTGTGTGTGTGTGTGTGTGTGTGTGTGTGTGTGTGTGTGTGTGTGTGTGTGTGTGTGTGTGTTGTGTGTGTCCGCACGTGTGTGTCCGCTCGTGTGTGCACGTGTGTTTTTTTTCTTTTATTTCGAGGATAATGGAATAAGTACTTATGTGCTTTTTTTTTTACGTGTGCATGCACTTTTGTGAATTTTGTCATCCGTTCCCACCGGCACACAATGACCTACTCTTTTGAAAAGCGGATCGGGATTTAAAGTGTGCGCAAGATGTTCTGCGCGTGCGTGCGTGCGTGTGTGTGTGTTTGTGTTGTGTGTGCGCGCGCGCGCGTGTGTGTGTAAGGGGAGAGGGTTAGTGGTGTGGTGAGATTCAAGGTGGGGGGGGGTTAAGGTGGGTGGTGGTAAGAAAATAGGTGAAGTGGAAGTGTGAGGATGGGGGGGGGGTCGTTGGGGTGGGCAGGGTGGAAAGGGTGGAGGGGAGGGAGGAGGTTTTGGGGGGGGGGGGGGAGCTGAAGAAGATGCGCTTTTACTGGGTAGCGTGTGGAGGTGTGGCTTCTTTTCATCTTCAGCTTCCGAGACATGTATGTCAGTTCGATCACTGCACTGGAACATTTCCTACTGATGTTCACGGAGTGTTTTATGAAGGTATGGGGAAAAAATGCATTGTTTGTACTTGATGATTTAGAATTGAGGACTTATAGAGAGCAATACCAGGTAGGTAGTCAAGGGAAAGTTGGACAGGATCACCCCAGTATCAGATTCGCTTGCGTTCTTGCAGTGCTGACCCCTCTCGGGCATGCATGTTGTGGTTAGGGAGCTAGCAGACCTTATTTTTTTATATAATTTTTTTTATTTACTTATTATTTCATTTCGAGGATAATGGAATAAGCAATCGTGTGTTTTTTACATCCAGTCCTCGTGTGTATGCAGTTTTGTAAACTTTGTCATCTGTGTTCCCACCGGCACACAATGGCCTACTCTTACAAAAAGTGGAACAGGATTTAACGTGTGCGTAAGATGTTCTGCATGCGTTCACATACGGGGCCTCGGTTTATAGTCTCATCCTAAGGAGTGAAGGGGTACAGTGTTTGCTGAATAAATGAAAAAAAAAGAATCTTAAACCTACCAAATGTGTGTAAAATCACATGATAGATAGATAGATAGATAGATAGATAGATAGATAGATAGATAGATAGATAGATAGATAGATAGATAGATAGATAGAATAACGATGACACTAATGGTACTGTGAAGACGATGATGATAATGATGACGATGATGGTGACTCTGACGATAACAACGACGTCGATTACGATGATGACTGCTGTGCAGTGTCAAAGTTGATCTACACACTGTACTGTTTACTTTCACTAACTTTTTCTATTCGATAATAAGTTGTTTGAAAATGGTAATACTCTGGTGTGGATTGACTGAATGCTATATTTTGAAGAAAAAAAAGCCAACTCAATTATAATAGATTATTCCAACAATGACACAGGAATTTGCCTTTGTGGTGTTACCACATAAAATTAGATGAAAAGAATTGGCTAAAGAAAAGCAAAAAGTCAAAGAACTGCTATGGAAAATGTTTGAGGAGATGACAATCCAGGTGGCAGTTAAAGTAAGAATATTTGAACAACTCATCGCATGTTTCCCTTACGTCCTCTTGCACTAAAGCTTTTCAAAAATCAGTAACCTTTAAACTTTGAAAAAGCTTTTGTACCGATCTGTGAAATCTTCTTTGGCCAGTCTTACTGAAAACTGGCGCAGGAGGTCAACTGTTTAAACGGTTTTGAATGCCAGTGCTGCAGTTGAAAGCAAAGGTGCAGTGTGGTAGGCAAGTTGACAGGCAGAAATTTACTGTTGGGGGTCAGGCAGGGTTATGCATGCAACCCAACATTATTTACGCTTTTAAATTTATATATAAAAGCCGAGTGTAGAGTTTGAATAATCAACAATGGTTCTGTGCAGTGTGTGTGTGTGTGTGTGTGTGTGTGTGTGCGTGCGTGCGTGCGTGCGTGCGTGCGTGCGTGTGTCCGTGCGTTTTGTTGTCTGAAAATACTTATAAGTTTTCAAACACACAGAATGTATAATGTGAAACCTTTTTGAACGCAAGGTTAATACATTTTCTTATTAATACAGGAGTATGTGTTGAAAAGGGCGTTCATTTAATTTTGATAGATAGATGGTCAAACGAGTTTTTCTTTGTCAAGAGCAAAGATCTTCCAAACAAGGACAGGCATGCTTTGATTTGCATTACAAAAAAGTTGCATAATTTTGATAGCAAAGTCACCGCTCTATTTACCAGAGAGGGGTGAAGAGAGCTGATGGCAAGACTTTTAGCTGACATGTTTATCATCAGACCGCATTTTTTTTCTTTCAAATACAGAGAGAGAGAGAGAGAGAGAGAGAGAGAGAGAGAGAGAGAGAGAGAGAGAGAGAGAGAGAGAGAGAGAGAGAGAGAGAGAGAGAGAGAGAGAGAGAGAGGAGAAGGGGGGGGCATAAGCAGAGAGAGACATAGGGTCATAGGCAGAGAGAATGAGAACAAGAAGTGTACTGATCATAAAACTCTGTCTGTCTGTCTGTCTGTCTGTCTGTCTGTCTGTCTGTCTGTCTGTCTGTCTGTCTGTCTCTCTCTCTCTCTCTCTCTCTCTCTGTGTGTGTGTGTGTGTGTGTGTGCGTGCGTGCGTGCGTGCGTGCGTGCGTGCGTGCGTGTGTGTGAAAATGGTGTCATGATATTCAACTTTTTAAAACCGTTTTTGTGCTTACTTTCATTCAGAATTCTGTACCAAACACTTAGGATATTCCAGTATGTAGCATGGCAGATCTGACATTAAGAGGGTTGATCCTTTGGTCTTGTTTTGCTGGATGGTTGTTGTTTTTTTATGCACATTTGAATTATGTTGACTCTGGCCGTACATAGTTTGGCTTAAAACGATCTGTGAAATCTAACTAGTGTTTGCTGGAGTCAGGGTCAGAACGTGCTGGTGAATCCAAACACTTAATCCAGAAATAAGGTCAGTGCTGTTTGCAGGCCAGTCAGAAACGTTAGGCCGACTGTACAAGATGTTCTGTTTTTACAGTTTCGTGTTTGGCCGTTCGTCATTTTTTTAACACCCTGCGGTGCACCCAGAGTGTGTTGTGTGTCTCACTTCATTCCATTGGGGGACGGGATAGCCTAGTGGTCAGAACAGATGACAATATTTACAAAACTGCATACACACGGGGACCAGATGAAAAAAAGCACATGATTGCTTATTCTGTTATCCTCGATATAAAAGAATAAATAAATAAATAAATATAAATAACATTGCCCTCGCAATCTGACGACCCCGGTTCGATTCCCGTTCGAGGGGATATTTTACCCTGGAGTTAACATCAGTGCTGACTCTACTCTCCCGAAAAATCATTCGAATAAGACTATAAACCGAGGCCCCGTTGTGCAGATGCAAGCAGAACATCTTGCGCGCACGTTAAATCCTGTTCTGCTTTTTTATAACAGTAGACTATTGTGTGCCGGTGGGAATTGATGACAAGATTTATAAATATTGCTTGTACACGCGGACTGAATGTAAAAAAACCACACGAGTGCCTATTCCATCATCATCAATAGAAAAGAATATAAAAGAATTTTTAAAAATTTTAATGAAGATCTGGGATTCACTGTCAGACGATCAGTCCACACTGGAAAGGACGTTTTTGCGTGTATGGCTGTTATCAACAACAAAGGATTGTATGGGATGTGTTGGCTGCACTTCATTCAGTTACTTCAGTAACACCACAAAGTATTTGGCCTTGTCCTGGGGTGTGATTTCAAGATTGTGGTTTTCTTCTTCTTCTTCTTCTTCTTCTTCTTCTTCTTCTTCTTATTTTTTTTTTTACATAGGAGAAGTCAGAACTTCTCCTTGGGGATACCGGGGACCTGTCAGTATAAACAATATTCCCATCTTCTGGAATTCTATGCTAGCAATTCCCTCTTTTCTATCCCTCTCTTTGTTTCTTTTCTTCATGTCACCTTTTTTCTGCCTTCTTGGTTCACTCTTCTGCCTTTTATCCCCAGAAAGACTTAGAGATGACAATTCTCTCCCACACCGAAGTCGGGTACGCTGGGCCTGACTTGGTAGGTGCTTAACGGCAGCGCAACGCATTTTTGCTTATGTGACAGACAACAGTAGTTGCTGCCTGAGTGTGCTAGGACAAAGAAGTGAGAATTTGCCGAGTGAAGGAGGGTATCAGTGGACCTCTTTTCCACAAGGACACTGCAGAAGCACATAGCAGTTTGTCGACCATACTTAGCCCTGATCTCTACCCTTCTTCTCTTGCCACTTGTGTGTGATACTTCCTGCACAGAGTGTGGATGAGGTGTAGTCTCTGGTCACTGTGTTGACATACACTATCAGTTTGTTTGCTCAAGTCTTCTTGTACTGTACTGGCGCTTTCTTCAATATTGCTTTGTGAGTCTGGTCTTCTCTGTTTGTGTGTACAGGCGAGTGCGTGTGTACAGCACGGGGTCTGATGGTTTGAAAACATTTTGATTTCTGATTGTAGTAGAAATTCTGAAATCTTTGGTTTTGTTGTTGGGGTTTTTGTTTT
>CM060334.1:3778782-3796282 GCA_030674155.1 Stramonita haemastoma
ATGCTGATTCCATTATCCTCGATATAAAAGAATCAATAATAAAGAAAACAAACAACAACAAAAAGATTTGGATGGAGTAATCTCTGTATTGTGGTGCAGGTAGGGGCCTCACTGTTCAGCAGCAACATCGGCAGTGGCAGTTTCATCGGTCTGGCGGGGACAGGGGCTGGCCAGTGGCATCGCGGTGGCCAGTTATGAGTTAAATGTAATTTGTTTTTCCTTTCTGTGTGTGTGGGGGGGAAAGGGGGGGGGGTCGGGGGCAGAGGTGTGTGTATGTGTGTCTTTCTGTCTGTCTGTCTGTCTTGTGTCTCTGTCTGTCTGTTGTTTGTCTGTCTGTCGGCTGTTTGTTGTTGTCTGTTTTGTGTGTCGTTTTTTGACTAGGTTTTTGTAAAGTGTATTGATGTGTGTGTGTGTGTGTGTGTGTTGTGTGTGTGTGAGTTTTAGTGTAAGGTTGTTTTGTGATGTGCACGTGTGCGTGTGTGTGTGTGTGTGTGTGTGTGGTGTGGGTGTGTGTGAGTGTGTGTGTGTGAGTGTGTGTGTGTGTTGTTGTGTGTGATGTGTGATGTGATGATGTGATGATGTGATGATGATGATGATGATGATTGTGTTGTGGTTATTGTGCATTATGATCTTTTGTTGTTGCTGATGTGGATGTGAATTGGTGCCTGTTTCCAGGGGCTGTACTGCCTTCTGCTGCTGGCCTGGCTGTTCGTGCCTGTCTACATCTCCAGCGGGGTGAGGGGAGAGAGGGGAGGAGAGAGAGAGAGAGGGTGGAGAGGAGGGAGAGAGAGAGAGAGGAGGGAGGAGAGAGGAGAGAGAGAGGGGGATGGGGGGGGAGAGAGGGTGGGTGGCTGAGGAGAGAGAGGGGTGAGGGAAGAGAAGGGGTGAGGTAGGGAATGAAGAGTAGTGTGTGGGGAAAGAGAGAGAAGGGGGGGTAGAGCGGGGGAGTTTTGGGACGGTAGACAGGGGGAGAGAGAGCGAATGAGGAGGAGGAAAGAAAGTGGAGAGAAAGTGTGAGAAGGAGAAACAGAGGGGGAAGAGAGAAGAGGGTAGGAATAAGAGAGAGATATGAGTGTGTGTGTGTGCGTCGTTTGTGCGTGCGTGTCGTGCTGTATACATATGTAACTGTGTTGTGGTCAGGTGTACCGTATGCCGATACTGATGAAAGGTTTGGCAGTCTCGTCTGAGGGTGTACTGGACATTCTCTCCTTTATCATTACATCTTCTACCAATCTCCGTCAGTTTATTTGTTGTGTTGGTTGTTGGTTTGTTGCCGGTTGGTGAGAGGTTGTGTGGTGTGTTGCGGTGTGTGTGTGTTGTGTGATTGTATTGTGTGTGTGTTGTGTTGTTGTGTGTGTGTGTGTTGGTGTTGTGTGGGTGGAGTGTGTGTGTGTGTGTGTGTGTGTGGTGTGGGGGGGGGCGTGTGGTGTGTGTGTGTGTGTGTGTGTGTGTGTGTGTGTGTGTGTGTGTGTGTGTGTGTGTGTGTGTGTGTGTGTGTGATGTGGTGTGTGTATTTATTTATTAATTTATTTATTTATTTATTTATTTATTCTTTTTAATCGAGGATAATGGAATAGCACTCATGTGCTTTTTGTATCTGGCCTTATGGGTTGTCGCCAACGATGATGGTGATGATGATTATGATGTTGGTGATGGTAATGGTGACGACGATGACCTTGCTGACAATGGCTCATATGACCACGACGATGTGGAAGATCAGATGATGACGACAATGTTGTTGTTGTTGCTGTTGTTGTTGCTGTTGTTGTTGTTGCTGTGCTGCTGCTGCTGCTGCTGCTGCTGCTGCTGCTGCTGCTGCTGCTGCTGCTGCTGCTGCTGTGCTGTGATGATGATGATGATGTATGATGATGATTAATGTCTGTTGCAGTCGGACATCTACGCAGGAGCCATTTTCATCCAGCAGGCTCTGAACTGGAACATGTATCTGTCTATCGCTGTACTTCTGGCGATCACTGCTGTCTACACCGTTACAGGTGTGACTCCTCTCTCTGTCTTTCGGTCTGTTTCTCTGTCGGTCTATTTATCTGTCTGTCTGTCTGTCTGTCTGTCTGTCTGTCTGTCTGTCTGTCTGTCTGTCTGTCTGCCTATTGTTGTCCTCCTGGCTATTTCTGCCGTCTCCACCGTTACGACTGACTCCTCCCTCTGTATGTTTCTCTCTCTGTCTGTCTGTTCTCTGTGTCTGTCTATTTCTCTGTGTTTGTTTGTGCCTCTGTATGTCTGTATGTTTCTCTGTCTGTCTGTTTCTCTGTGTTTTCCTGTTTCTCTGTCTGTTTGTCTGTCTATCGCCGTCCATCTGGCTATCACTGTCGTCTATACTCCTAAGATGACTCCTATCTGTCTGTCTAACTGTCTGTCTGTCTGTCTGTCTGTCTCTTGCCTGTCTGACTGTCTCTCAGTGTAAAATATTTTCCAGACTGTCTCCCTTGGTTATTACTGCTGTTTACTTTCAAACGAGTATGGATCCTATGGTCTGTTCTCTCTCTCTCTCTCTCTCTCTCTCTCTCTCTCTCTCTCTCTCTCTCTCTCTCTCTCTCTCTCTCTCTCTCTCTCTCTCTCTCTCTCTCTCTCTAACTCTCTCTTCACTCAGTCACACACACACACACACACACACACACACACACACACACACACACCACACACACACACACACACACACACACACACACACAACACACACGTACACACACGAACACACACACACACGAACACACAAACACACACACACGTACACACACACGTACACACACACACACCGACCAACCATACCGTTACAGTGGTATCAATCATACTGTCCCAGCGGTGGCAGTTTTGTATAATGATGCTGTATTGGGACTACTGACGGTGATGTCTTTTGCTGTGTATGTATACAGGCGGTCTGAAGGCAGTCATCTACACTGACACTCTGCAAACTGTCATCATGGTCGGCGGAGCAGTAGTCCTCATGATCATCAGTGAGTATCGGTTTATTTTATTTATTTATTTATTTATTTATTATCTATTTATTTATTTATTTATTTATTTACTACATTTAGCACTCACTTTCCCCAAGCTAAGGTTGAGCGAAGATCGTAAGGAGATGGGAGGACAACATCAGCGAATGGACAGGCCTAGAACTCAACAAAATTTTGAGAAAGGCAGAACAGAGAGAGAGAGAGAGGGAACTGGTTGTCAAGTCTTCAGGGGTGCCCGCCACGGTCGCCAGACTAAGGTATAGATAGATAGATCTATAGATAGATAGATAGATAGACAGACAGACAGACAGACAGACAGACAGACAGACAGACAGACAGAGAGAGAGATACATAGATACATAGATAGATACATAGATAGATACATAGATAGATACATAGATAGATACATAGATAGATAGACAGAAAGATTGATTAATTGATTGATTGATGGATGGATGGATTAGATAGATATATAGACAGACAGACAGACAAACAGATAGACATATGAAGACAGACAGACAGACAGACAGACAGACAGACAGACAGACTAGATAGACAGATAGATAGATAGATAGATAGATAGATAGATAGATATGATAGATAGATAGATAGATAGAATAGATAGATACCAACAACAACAAATTTTAACCACCAGAACCTATCCTGTCCCCAACATAGATGATTAACTTTACTATCTAAAAAAAACAAAAAACAAACTAAAAAAACAACCTTCACCTCTCTTCTCGGCCCTGTCCAGGCTTTGTGAAGGTAGGGGGGTTACCCGGCCTGCAGGAGAAGTACTCCCGGAGCATCCCCGAGAAGCTGGTGGCCAACAGCACGTGCGGCCTGCCCAACCCTGACGCCTTCCACCTGCTGCAGCCAGCTGACTCCAACGACCTGCCCTGGCCGGGCAACGTCATGGGCATCTCCATCCTCAGTGCATGGTACTTCTGCAACGATCAGGTGAGGAGGGGTGGGGGTGGGAGGGGGGGTGGGGGGTAAGGGGGGGTGGGGGGTCTGGTATGGCTGGTTGTGGTTGTGGTGGTGGTGATGAGAGTGATGGTGGTGGTGGTAATCCATCGTCTGCTTTGACAGAAAGAGGCCTTCGAGTTTTTCTTTTCTTTTCTTTTCTTTTTTTTTGGGGGGGAAACGGAAAAAAATGGACGCTTATGCAAAATCTAACCACTGGTGAACCTCGAAGCTCTAACCGAGGAACTAAAAAAAAAAAAAGAGTAACAACAAACACATACATTGTTGTTTATGTTGATTGATTGTTTTTTTCTTTATTTTTTTTCTTTATTTTTTTTAAAGGTCCTGGTGCAGCGAACTCTAGCGGCAAAGAACATGCATCATGTGAAAGGGGGAGCCATCTGGCCGCTTACCTGAAAGTGATCCCCCTTTTTACCACGGTGTTTCCGGGCATGATCAGCAGAGTGCTCTTTCCTGGTGAGTGGCCCTGCAGACCCTGTGCTATGCTGTTGTTGTCTTCAGTTTAACTAACGTCTGTTTACTCTAGGTGATATCAGATGAGAAAAGTAGAAAGTGTAATGGAAGGGAGTGGAAGGAGAACAGATTAAGATATAGCATGTGTTGGTATTTTAGTTCACTTCAAAAATTAAAATGTAAAAAAAAAGCTGAACAATGATGATGATGATGATGATGGGGAGGAGGAGGAGGAGGAAGAGGAGGAGGAGGAGGAGAAGAGAGAAGGAAGAAGAAGAAGAAGAAGAAAGAAGAAGAAGAAGAAGAAGAAAGGGAGAAGAGGAGGAGGAGGAGGAGGAGGAGGAGAGAAGAAGAAGAAGAAGAAGAAGAAGAAGAAGAAGAGAAGAAGAAGAAGAAAGAAGAAGAAGAAAAGAAAGAATAGTGCTCTTAACCAGGAGCAAAATTTAAACTCAACAAAGTAGGAACATGAAACAACAATAATGTAGCTACAATAAATATTAAAGTGGGCTGTGCAATAAACATCCAACCATGGCAAAAGCTAGAAACTGCTCAGAAAATGTAGGTTAAAAAGCTGTGTGTGTGTGTGTGTCGTGTGTGTGGTGTGTGTGTGTGTGTGTGTGTGTGTGTGTGTGTGTGTGTGTGTCTGTGTGTCTGTGTGTCTGTGTGTGTCTGTGTCTGTGTGCTGTGTGTCTGTGTCTGTGTCTGTATTTGTGTTTGTGTGTATAAATGTAAATATTATATGTATATGTGTGTATAAATATATACATATATACATACACACAATATATTATATATATACATATCATATATATATATATATATATATACATATATATATATATATATATATATGGTGTGTGTGTGTGTGTTGTGTGTGTGTGTGTGTGTGTGTGTGTGTGTGTGTGTGGACCTGTCTTTCCATATAGTATGGGTAATGTATTATTTGATGGATGTTATCAATGTGTGTATGTGTTTGTGCGTGTGTGTGTGCGTGTGTGTGCACGTGCATGCCTGCGTATGTGTGTGTGTACACTTGCGTGCGTGTGCCACAGACGAGGTGGGGTGTGTGGACCCCGAGGAGTGTGACAAGGTGTGCAACAACAAGGCAGGGTGCACCAACATCGCCTACCCCAAACTGGTCATTGAACTCATGCCCGAAGGTCGGTCAGTCTGGGTGGGTGGGTAGGACGGGGCAGGTAGGAGGGGGCTTGTTTTTCGGGGTTTGTGTGTGTGTTTGTTGGTTTTTTCGTATACTTCGGTTGGTTGGTTGGTTGATTTGGGGAGAGGGTTGGGGGTTGGTTTTGCTGTCGTTGGTTTATTTTTGTCTGGGTTTGTTTTGGGTTGTTTTTGTTGTTGTTGTTGTTTTGGGGCGGGGGGGGGGGGGGGGGGGGGTAGGAGGGAGAGGGTGATGAGGAGAAGGGTATGTTGTTAGTTTGTGTTAGAGGTTGAGTTATGGTTTGTTATTTTTGTTTGTTTGTTTAGTTAGTTAAATGGTTAGCTGATTGCTTGGTTGCGTGTTGATTTCGGTTTTTTTTGTTTTTTGTTGTTTTTTTTTTTGGGGGGGTGCTGTTTTTGTTTTATGACAGGGTTTTTTTCTGTATGTATGTGTGTGGTGTGCGTGCGCGCGCGCGCGCGCGCGCGCGCGCTGATGGTGTGTGTGTGTGTGTGTGTGTGTGTGTGCAAATTCATACTTAAGAGTAAAGTTGCATGATATTAATGAAAAAGATGACTATATTTTTATTTCTGTGAAAAATTCTGTGTATGAACGTATTCTATTAATGCAAATTATATATGTTACAGTTGATTTTGTATGAAATCCTCCATGCCCCAAGAGTGGTCAAAGGCGAATTAAATCTTGAATCTTGAATCTTGTGTGTGTAGAAAATAGGTTAAACAATGAATGATAGTTTGTTTGTTTTTTACATATAGGTACATTTATGCAACTGCTCTTTTCCTTCGATGTTCGTTTTTCCCGACATGACGTGGCAATGTGTTGACGTCAGGACTGAAAGGCATGATGTTGGCGGCCATGATGGCGGCTCTGATGTCATCGCTGACGTCAGTGTTCAACAGTTCCGCCACCATCTTCACCATCGACATCTGGAAGAGAATCAGACCCAGGGCAACGGAAGCGGAAATGCTTGTGGTTGGCAGGTAAAAATGGTTCTGTTTGAGAATAATTCAATATACGGATTAAAATGGTCAGTGTTGGGTTTTCTTATATCTTTTTTTTATTTTTGTTGCTATAACATGACATTTAACATCTAACTTGTTTATATAACATGACATTGAGGGGACCTCAGGTTCTCTAGGGCCAGCATGTTGAGGGCGGCGCCCATCTCCTCTTCCTCGCTGCTTTACCTTCCCTGACCCTAAAGAGGGCAGGTACCCATTTACGGCTGGGTGAATTGGGGGGACTGTACTGAAGCCAAGGCGCGCAAACGGTCACCCATCCAACTGGTAACCACGCTCGATGCTGCTTAACTTGACTGGTGCCTAATCGAATGTTTGTGATTTTACTTGGCTGAGTTTTCAACTGGCTGAGGTATTGCTGACTTGTGGGTACATTTTATACTGTGAGGGGTGCGTGCTGATATTTAGAACTTGTGTTGTGCTATGTTGATTTTATTGTTTACGTGGTTTTTGTTCTTATATATGGCTTGTAAACCACTGGGATTTCTCTTTTTTAGAGATAGTAAAGTATTTTGAATTTAAATTTGAATTTGAATCTGGGGGAAAGTGAGTACTCTTACCACTGAAGCTATCTTATCCCCCGTGGTGTATTATATATGTAAGGAAGGACGGTGGCAGGATGGTTAAGACGTTCGCCTGCCAATATGTAAATCGTGAGTTTCTGGGTTCGTACCCAGCCTCGCCCTTTCTTCCCAGTTTGACGAAAAAATCGAACTGAATGTCAAAGTCATTCGGATGAGACTCCAAACCGAGGCCCCGTGTGCGAATGCACGCAGAACATCTTGCGCACACGTTAAAACCCCGTTCCACCTTTCGGAAGAGTAGGCCATCGTGTGCCGGTAGGAGTGGATGACAAAATTATTACAAACCAGCATGCACACAGGTGTCGTGTTTAGACACCATCCCTGAGGAAAAATCGGGGAGTTGGAGTCCCAGAGCGGCTCGGGGCTGTAGGTATATGGCAACGTTCTGGTGGCTCCTGCGACGGTACTGGAACCATTCGTATCGGTCAATGCCCTTCCAATGGATCATTCCAGTGCCGTGGAGAGGGGGGGTCTGCTGCATGGGTAACAGCTTGCCCTCCATACATACTTGCCCAGGCTTTGCGCTCTAAAGACTAGAGTGCAACTCCATAGTCTTCCGAGACTGATGAGTGCCTACTATATATATATATATATATATATATATATATATATATATATATATTATATATATATATATATATATATATATATATATATAATAAATCCCCTGCACGGTGCCTGTTTCCTGTGGCAGAGTCTTCGTGCTGATTCTGATCGGCCTGAGCATCGTGTGGGTGCCTGTGCTGCAGCTCTCGCAAGGGGGACAACTGTTCAACTACATCCAGGCGGTGACGGGCTACTTCGCTCCCCCTATCCTGGCGCTTTTCCTGCTGGCCGTGCTGTGGAGTCGAACTAACGAACAGGTCAGAGGCCATTTTGTTTTGTGTGTTGGGTTTGTTTTAAGGTTGTTGTTTTTTTGTTTTGGTTGTTTATTTATTTATTCATTTATTTATTTATTCTTTAATATTTATTTATTCTTTTATATCGAGGATTTATTTATTTATTTATTTATTTATTTATTTATTCTTTTATATCGAGGATAACAGAATAAGCAATCATGTGCTTTTTTTCATCCGGTCCCCGTGTGTATGCAGTTTTGTAAATATTGTCATCTGTTCCCACCGGCACACGATGGCCTACTCTTACGAAAAGAGGAACAGGATTTAACGTGTGCGCAAGATGTTCTGCGTGCTTTCACACACGGGGCCTCGGTTTAAAGTCTCATCCGAAGGACTTTTGGGGAGAGTGGAGTCAGCACTGATGTTAACTCCAGGAGAAAAATTTCCTCGACCGGACTTGAACCCGAGTCGTCAAATTGCCAGCGCAATGTTCTGACCACTAGGCTATTCGTGTTTTAAGTGGTGGGTCAGTGGTCTAGGTGGTAACGCGCCTTGCCTAGAAACCAAAAGGTCTGGGTCGGAGTGTGCGCTGGTTTGTACCCCGTTTGGGCCCCAAACTCTTCCCCCATCCATTAGACCCTGAGTGGTGGTCTGGGCGCTAGTCTTTCGGATGAGACGATAAACCGAGGTCCCGTGATGTTACACATAACTATTTAGCGCACGTAAAAGAACCCAGGGCAACAAGGGGGTTGACACTGGCAAAATTCTGTAGAAAAAAGCCACTCTGATAGGGAAACAAATACAGTTGCAGACAGGAGAAAAAGAGGGGGAAAAAAGGTAGGCTCTGCACTTGTGGCGACGCGCTCTTCCCAAGGAGAGCAGCCCAAATTTCACGCAGAGAAATCTGCTGTGACATAAAGTGATACAAAATACAAACAAAACAAACAAATATCTATCTATCTATCTATCTATCTATCTATCTATCTATCTATCTATCTATCTATCTATCTATCTATCTATCTATCTATCTATCTATCTATCCCTTAATCTGGCGACCGTGGTGGAACACCCTGAAGACTTGACAACCAGTTCCCTCCATTCCTCTCTCTGTTCTGCCTTTCTCAGGGTTTTGTTGAGTTCTAGGCCTGTCCATTCGCTGATGTTGTCCTCCCATCTCTTCCTTTTAACCTTAGCTTATTTATTTTATTTTATTTTATTTTTTGGGTTTACAGTCTTATCCGAAAGACTTTTGGGGAAAGTGGAGTCAGCACTGATGTTAACTCCAGGGGGAAAATCCCCTCCAACGGGAATCGAACCCGGGTCGTCAAATTGCCAGCGCAATGTTCTGACCACAAGGCCATCCTGTCCCCTTTAGGAATAGTTTATAGCAGGATAGCTTAGGGAAAGCGAGTGCCTCTGACTGACCACTGAGCTGACCCCACATCTGAATTGTCCAGGGCGCGTTCTGGGGGCTGATGGTGGGTCTGGGTGTGGGTGTGATCCGGATGGCGCTGGACTTTGGCTACGGGTCCCCGGCGTGCGGGGAAGAGGACAGCCGGCCCCTGATCATCGCCAAGGTCCACTTCCTCCACTTCACCATCATCCTCTTCTTCGTCGCTCTCTTCGCCATCATCATCATCTCCCTCATGACCCCGCCTATCGACCGCCGTCATGTGAGTGGGGGTGGGGGGGGGGGTGGAGGGGAGGGGAGTGGGTAAGGTTGTGGTTAGGGTGTGTGTGTGTTGGGGGGGGGTGTTAAAGTGTGTGTGTGTGTGTGTGTGTGTGTGTGTGTGTGTGTGTGCGCGTGTGTGTGTGCGCGCGCGTGTGTGCGTGCGTGCGTACGTGTGTGAGTGTCTGTGTGCGTGCGTGCGTGTGCGTGCGTGCGTGCGTGCGTGCGTGCGTGGTATATGTGCCTGCATGCATATACCGCCGTGTTTATGTTTGCACATGTGTGTTGTGTGTGATGTGTGCGTATGCATGCATATGCATGTTGTTGTTTCTTTCTCATCACCAGCTTGTACGTCTGACGTGGCACACGCGTCACAGCAGTGAGGAGAGAGAGGAATTTCTGGAGGAAAAAGCACAACACGATAAAATCAAAGCCTTGATTGCCGAGAAAAAAGCCCACATGAAAGGTGAGTTGTTGTGGGAAAAAGAAGATAATAAGCAAGAAGGAAGGAGGAAGAAAGGAAGGAAGGAGGAAGGAAGGAGGGAAGGGAAGGAAGGAAGGAAGGAAGGAAGGAAAGAAGAAGGAAGTAAGGGAAGGAAGAAGGAGGGAGGAGGAGGAGGGATGTAAAAGAAGTCAGGCAGAAACAAGAAAGAACACACACCACGCACGCACGCACGCACGCACGCACGCACGCACGCACACACACACACACACACACACACACACACACACACACACACACACACACACTATTAGTGTTGAAAAGAAGTCCAATAATTCAGTTTTTGTAGTATGTTATCTCTCTTCTTTTCGTTCCTCGGCTAGAGCTCCGAGGTTTATTCAACAAACGGTGAGATTTTTGCGTGTGTGACTGTTGGTTTTTTCTCCCTAATATTTAAATAGCCACAATTTGACTTTGCAGATAGTGTCTGAACCCCATACCTGGTGAATGCAGTTTTGAAATGTTGTCAACCGTTCCTCCAAGCGCGAATGGCCTACTCTTCCGAAAGGCTGAACGAGTTTTTTAATGTGTACAAGATGTTCTGCGTGCATACGCACACGGGGCCTCCTCGGTTTATAGTCTCATCCGAAGGACTTTTGGGGATAGTGGAGTCAGCACTGAGGTTAACTTCAGGGGAAAATATTCCCTCGAACGGGAATCATTCATTCATTCATTCATTCATTTCATTCATTCATCATCTTTTTTTTTCTCTTGTTCCAGACGAGGAAGACAAACCCGTGCCCGCCTGGAAACGTTTCCTGCAGCTGCTGTGTGGCTACGAGCCCCCGAAGGACATCGACATGTCGGAAGAGGAAGCACGTGACCTGCAGAAACTGATGACGTCAGTGCGCGAGAAGCGCAAGTGGAAAATCTTCGTGAACGTCAACGCTGTCATCCTCATGTGTTTCGGGGCCTTTCTCTGGGCTTTCTTCGGTTAGAGTACTGAGGCGAGGTGTTCTACCGATTTCTTTTTCTTTCTTTCTTTTTCTTTCTTCTTTCTTTCTTTTTCTTTCTTTCTTTCTTTCTTTCTTTCTTTCTTTCTTTCTTTCTTTCTTTTTCTTTCTTTCTTTCTTCTTCTTTTCTTTCTTTCTTTCTTCTTCTTTCTTTCTTTCTTCTTCTTTCTTCTTCTTCTTCTTCTTCTTCTTCTTCTTCTTTTTTTCTTCTTCTTCTTTCTTCTTTTCTTCTTCTTCTTCTTCTTCTTCTTCTTTCTTCTTCTTCTTCTGCGTTCCCTGATTCACCGAACTGGTTATTGTGTAAAGGATGAAGATTGTTCAATATGCTCCCCCAAAAAAAAAAAATAAATAAATAAATAAGATTGTATAATATGCATGCTGTTCACTAAATGCCGACCACTTGGACCGTAGCCATTATAATCTCACCAACACGGCTGCTAAGAATCATGCTATTTGAATCAATAGTAGTAGTAGTAGAGTAGAAGTTAGTAGTAAGTAGTAGTATAGTAGTAGTAGTAGTAGTAGTAGTAGTAGTAGTAGTAGTAGTAGTAGTATAGTAGTGAGTAGTAGTGTAGTAGTAGTAGTAGTAGTAGTATGTAGTAGCAGCAGCAGCAGCAGCAAGAGGGTGAGGGGTAGATGTAGTTGTATGCATTTATATGTTTGTCTGTGGTATATGATGATGACCTCCAAAACAGCAGAGGAGGCAGCTGCTGTTTCGGACACTGGGCAGAAATTTGATTATATTGGAGATGCCTTGCCCACAGTATATCCCCACTCTCTCGGCCAAGAGGGCATACGGACAGTCAGCATTGAAGATGTTCTCCAAAGGCCAGCTAGCCCCAGAGCCGCAAGCACATAAGGCCTGTGCAAGTCAAGCCTCCTAGTCAGAGTCAAGTCGATCACTAAAGACTAAGCTATGAAGTGGAGTTCCATGAGTGGGAAAGAAAGCCACTGGTCATACAGCCTGTACTTCATTGTATTGTATTGTATTGTATTGTATTGTATTGTATTGTATTGTATTGTATTGTATTGTATTGTATTGTATTGTATTCATTGTATTGTATTGTATTGTATTGTATTGTATACCACGATAAGCCCCGCCACCCCTACCCCCCCCCTCCCCCACCCCCTCAGTTCACCCAGCTGTAAATGGGTACCTGCCCTCTTTAGGGTCAGGGAAGGTAAAGCAGCGAGGGAGAGGAGATGGGCGCCACCCTCAATATGCTGGCCCCTAGAGAAGTTGAGGTCTCTGATGCCTCGCTCCCCAACGACTGCATAAGCAATGGGAACAACTTTACATTTTTTGGAATGAATTATTTTACCATATATGTGTGTCCATGAAACTGCGATAGTCTATACAGAGGAGTGCCTTTGCAAGACTGGCAGCCAGGGGCTGTTAACAGAACATATGCTGCAGTCCTGCCCGCTACACTGAGGCACTCTGAAAGAGGATCTGGCCTGACTGACCCCTATCACCCCAGTGGCCAAGAAGCTCTATGGAGACTGGGAGGACCTGCAGTGTACTGCTGTCTTTTTCGCTCACGTCAGTTTACACACAGTGACCTGATGTAAAATTAATTAATAAAATTAAATTAATATAAACAAAAACAAGCACATGAGTGCTTATTCCTCTCTCCTGAAAATCTCAAATAAATGAAAACATAGATTGCAGAGCTAAGCAGTATCCATCTGACAAACGCACAACTCCCCCCCCCCCAAAAAAAAAAAAAATACACACAAACACACAACACACACACACACACACACACACACACACACACACACACACACCACACACACACACACAACAACAACAACACACACAAAAACAAAACAACGACAAACAAACAACAAAACCCCACCAACTAGATCTATACTATAACGAAAATAAGATGGCATTGTGGTGGCTGGCCATGTTGGTTATGGCACGGTCCATGTGTTCAGCATTTCAGAACGTGTACAGATTTTTAGCTGTTGTGTATCTAGATTGATTGAATTATTGTTCACATACTACTGCTCAAAAGTAAAAGAGTTGTTGGAAGTCATGTTTTGATGTGCAACGGATGTCTTGAATCAGACTGTACATTTTTTATTTCAGTCTCTGTCTCTGATTCATTCTCTCTCTCTCTCTCTCTCTCTCTCTCTCTCTCTCTCTCTCTCTCTCTCTCTCTCTCTCTCTCTCTCTCTCTCTTGGGGAACGATAGCCTAGTGTCAGAACATTGCGCTGACAATTTGACGACCCGGGTTCGAGTCCGGGTCGAGGAGATTTTTCTCCTGGAGTTAACATCAGTGCTGATTCCACTCTCCCAAAAAAGTCCTTCGATGAGACTTTAAACCGTGGCCCCGTGTGCGAACGCACGCAGAACATCTTGCGCACACGTTAAATCCTGTTCCGCTTTTCGTAAGAGTAGGCCATCGTGTGCCGATGGGAACAGATGACATATTTACAAAACTGCATACACACGGGACCGGATTGTAAAAAAGCACATGATTGCTTATTCCATTATCCTCGATATAAAAGAATCATATTCATACATCATGTTTCTGCCACTCGTCTATCTCTCCCCCTTCGAATGTTGACAAGAGATGTCCAGAGAGAGAGAGAGAGACAGAGACAGACATTCTACCACTGGGTAGAATTCTTCGTGGTGTAAGTTATTTTGTGGGTTTCTTTAATTAACTCCCCTGAAACGGCGGTCGTTTATGAATTTTAGTAAGAACAAAGAAGAGAACAGCGTTCTTGCTAAGGGAGGCAATTCAAAGCATGGGGCGACAATCCTTTATGAATTTTAGTAGTTTTAAAGAAGGCAACAGTGTTTTTCATGGTCAGGGAGGGAATTCTAGGCGTCGAGCATTAGCGAAACATGGACCAATCGACATATAGGCAAAATAAGATAAACGAAAGATAAATTGTATTTTCAATATTTTTCCTAACTTGCTTTTGAAAAAAATTGTTGATTGTAGATGTTCTCTGTTCCGCATAATAGACTATTGCTACCCTCATCCTATACAAATAAATAGGGAGTGAAAGAGGCTTCGTAATACATATCCCGCACACCCTGCATGTAAAACTCTCCCAGAGACAGCAGGCTATATAAATTAGTCGTTTTAGCCGGCAACCGGCTTCAGGCTATTGACTAATATTAGTTTTATTTTTCTCAGGAAATGTGTGCGTTTCTTTTCTTTCTTTTTTCTTTTTTTTATAACAGAAGGAGAGAACGTGTACCTGCAGTGACCTGTTCGTTTATTTACGTTGTTCCTTTATCTTACTGATTGTCAGGTTGTTGTTTTGTAGTTGTGCTTTTTGCGAAGGCGTTCCTTCTTGATTTACTGATAGTCCCTAATCAGGGCAAGGGCCGGAGGAAAATAATTTATGCGAATGCTTATCTGTAACCCTTGGAAAATAAAGATCTCTCTCTCTCTCTTCTCTCTCTCTCTCTCTCTCTCTCTCTCTCTCTCTCTCTCTCTCTCTCTCTCTCTCTCCTCTCCCCCTCTAGTAATCTGGAGAGATGTATTCAGCTGAACAACTGGTAGTTTTCGGTACCTCAAGAAATCCAGCGATTAGGAAAATGATTTTTTTCATGTTATGTATTATATTATTTGGTTTTGTTGTTGTTATTTTGAGGTGTTTCTTGTTGTTGTTGGATTTTTGTTTGGTGTGTGTGTGTGTGTGTGTGTGTGTGTGTGTGTGTGTGTGTGTGTGTGTGTGTGTGTGTGTTGTGTGTGTGTTGTTTTTGTGTGTTGTTTTGTTGTTGTTGTTGTGTTGTTGTTTTGTTTTTTTGTTTTTTCAAGATGGTGAAGCAAAGTATTTTGATGCGATTATTTCTTCTTCTTTTTTTTCTTAACCCTTCTATTTTTTTCTTCCCTTTTCTTCTACCTATTTTTATTTGATTTGTTGAGACAACGGGTTTGCACATGTATTATGATTAACTTGGATCACTTTGAATTTTTGAGGAGAAAACCTCATCAGATGTGACTTTAGCGTGATGGATCACTTTGATTTGAAGCTGATGTTGTTGTTGTTATTGTATTTCTCATGCATTTTTTGTGTTTATATATGTATATATCGCTCAAAAGGGGACGGGATAGCTCAGAGGTCAGAGCACTCGCTTTCCCCAGGCATAAGGTTAAACAGCATCGAGCGTGGTTACCAAGTGGATGGGTGACCGTTTGTGCGCCTTTGCTTTAGTACAGTCCCCCAGTTCACCCAGCTGTAAATGGGTACCTGCCCTCTTTAGGGCCAGGGAAGGTAAAGCAGCGAGGGAGAGGAGAGGGGTGCCGTCCTCAATATTAAGCTGGCCCCTAGAGAAGCTGAGGTCTCTGACGCCACGCTCCCCTACAACCACCTAGGTTGTGGGACACCTTTATCTTTATATATATATATATATAATATATATAGATAGATAGATAGATAGATAGATAGATAGATAGATAGATAGATAGATAGATAGATAGATAGATAGATAGACCCAAATTTTCAGAAATAATCTGCCTCAGGGTCTTTTTTTGTTTGTTTTGTTTTCGTTCCTCGCTAGAACTCCAAGATTCACTGATGGTAAGATTTTTTTTTTGCGTATGTGACGGTTTTTGCCCAACAGTAAGGTAGCCGCATTCCACATTCGGGGATTTGTGGGTTTGTTCACGGATATCATAATTATTCATGTATTGTACTCGTGATATTGTACTGTAAATGGTTACCTGCCCACTTTAGGGTCAGGGAAGGTAAAGCAGTGAGGGAGAGGAGATGGGCGCCGCCCTCAACATGCTGGCCCCTAGAGAAGCTGAGGTTTCTGATACCTCGCTCCCTTACGACCACACAGGTTATGGGACACCTTTACCTTTACTCGTGGTAACCAATAATTATGTGAATTGTGTGTTGAATTGTCAAGCATGAAACACTCTCTCTGAATACTTAGATAGGAATTATATTATGCCCAAACAATTTGTTTGTTTTTTGTTTTTGTTTATATGGATGCCGTTTCCTTTTTGTGTGTTGTGTGGTAGTGTTGCCTTTTGTGCTGTTTACAGTGTTTTGTGTAAGATGGTAACGTGTTATGTGGTGTTGTATTGCACTGTGTTCCTTTGTGTTTTATAGAAATGTGGGGTTTTTTGTTTCTAATGCTGTGTTTTGCCTTTGCATTGTGTATAATTATTATCGTGCTGCATTTTTTGTCTTTATTGTATTGTGTTGTATGGCGTGGTGGTGGTGGTGTGTGATATTGTGTTGTGTCGTGTGGAATGCACTCTGTTTTTGTTGTATGGTACTATGACGTTTTGTGTTGTAGTGTGTGTTGTGTTGCATGATATTGTGTTTGTCTGATGATTGTCTTCTTTTTTTCTTCTTCTTCTTTTATATCGAGGATAATGGGATAAACACGCATGTGCTTTTTTACAACCAGTCCCCGTGTGTATGCAGTTTTGTAAATCTTGTCATCTGTTCCCACCGGCACTCGATGGCCTACTCTCACGAAAAGCGAACAAGATTTAACGTGTGCGCAAGATGTTCTGCGTGCGTACGCACACGGGGCCTCGGTTTATAGTCTCATCCGAATAGCGTGGTATTGCTTCTCATCCAAAAGACTAGCACCCATACCTCCCTCTTTTAAAAAAAATAATGGTGCAAAATAGGTGTTTTGTTTCTTGTGTTTCTATCCTCACCTAGAGCTTCGAGCTTCACCAAAGGTGAGATTGTTGTGTATGCCACCCTTTTTTTGGCCCACCTTTAAGGTAGCTGTATTCCAGCTTCGGGGAGGTTGAGGTTTTTAGTGGGATTCGAACCTGCAGACCACCCGCTTTCTGGAAAGGTGAGTTACAACTAGGTTATCCCATCACCTAAAGCGAACGTGACCGATGGCTGATTCCAAAAAAGAACACACCTTTGATACGTGACACATCGGTGTGATTTAGATTATAATGACTATAGATCTACACACACAACGAGGCCAGTCCAGGTGACTTCTATCCTTCCCATTCAAGTATACAAGTACCGATAAAATCATTAACAAGAGTGCCTGTGAACGGAAAGAGATCAGCCTCGGTACGGATGGACGGAAGAGTTTGATCGTTGATTTGAAAAGTGCACAAGAACTTTTACAGAGGCGTACGTGATAAATAATTATTGTAAAAGGGCGCACGGATGCTAGTGTTATCACTATGTGGGCGCTATAGCGATACTGACGGCTGAGAGTTATCAGTATGACTGGGGATTGTGTCAGATTATACTGTCATAAGCTTCTTCTATCAATCGTAAAGAAGCGTAAACTTAAATGGTACGGGCATATCACAAGATCAAAGGGACCTGCAAAAACAATACTGCAAGGCACTGTCCAAGGAGGAAGAAAAAGA
>CM060334.1:3798782-3833782 GCA_030674155.1 Stramonita haemastoma
TGCCACAGAGAGTAAACTATAAGATCAGTACTCTCTGTTATAAATGTCTTCACAAAACAGCACCCTCCTACCTCTGTGAATGTCTTTACCCGTACACTCCTCGTTCCCTCCGCTCTGCTGCAGATACCCTGCGCTTACAAATACCTAGATTCAATCAATCCACTGTTGGCCGTCGCTCTTTCTCTGTTTCTGGTCCAGTGATCTGGAACAATCGCACTCTCTCCCTTCGTAAAAAGCCTACCTATGACACATTTAAATCCAGCCTCAAGACACACTTATTTCAAAGCTAAGACTTTCCTATCCTGTTTCATCTTCTGCCCCTGCTCTCAACAGCCGAAATATCCACCACCCTGCCAAAGTGTTTAACCTCTATGTGTGTGTGTGTGTGTGTGTGTGTGTGTGTGTGTGTGTGTGTGTGTGTGTGTGTGTGTGTGTGTGTGTGCATTGACTTCGTTAAAAATCTTAATTGTTCTTGGCTGCATGCGCAAGAATTGGTTAAATGCAAGCGCTTTGATTTGTTTTGGAAGATATAGCACTATATAAATTCCATTTATTATTATTATTATTATTATTATTATTATTATTATTATTATTATTATTAATTATTATTATTATTATTATTATTTGCGGATTATATGTCTCTCCCCCACCCCGCCCCTCTTCCGCTTAGGCCCATCCTATCTCTCCTCCCACTCCTCCCCCCCCCTTATCTCTCCCCCACCCCTCCCCTTTTTTTCCCTTCCCTCCCTCCTCCCCCCCCCCCTTCTCTCTCCCTCCTCTTCCCCTCCCTTCCTCTCTCTCTCTCCTTCCTTCTCTCCCCCTCCCTCTCCCTCCCCCCTCCCTCCCTCCTCCCTCTCCCTCCACCACCCCCACCCCCCCTCTCTCTCCCTCCCCCTCTCTCCCTCCCCCATCTCCCCCCACTCTCTCTCCTCTCCTCTATCCCTTCAACCCTGTTTCTTCGATTCCTGGTGCCGTCTCTCCCACTCAATGAGGTCCTTCCCGCGGACGCCCCCGGCTTTCATGGGCGGACAGTAGGTGCCGAAGAGGCGGTCGAAGTGGTTGAAGAACGGCTGCATGTTGGTCAGCGGCTTCTGGTGATGCATGTCGTGCTTAGGGGCACCCCCGTAAATCCCGAAAGGACTCCAGTTGTGAAAGAGGAAGGGAAAGTCGAAGCCGATGTGGTCTTCCACGCTGTGGAGAAAAAAAAAGTAATGATTGTTGGAATAGTGGGTTGGGGTGTGGGGTGGGGGGGGGGGGGGTTCTGTGGGGGTGGGGGTGAGTGGGTGTTTGTGTATGTGTGGGTGAGTGCGTGTGGGGGGGGGATGTATGGGTGTGTTATTTTTTAATCTATTTTTTATTTTCTTTTATGTCGAGGATAATGAGTGAGTGAGTGAGTGTGTGTGTGGGTGGGTGGGTGGGTGGGTGGGTGTTCAATTTCTTTTAATGTCTTTTCACACTGTCTGTCTGTCTGTCTGTCTGTCTGTCTGTCTGTCTGTCTGTCTCCTCTCTCCTCTCTCTCTCTCTCTCCTCTCTCTCTCTCTCTCTCTCTCTCTCTCTCTCCCTCCTCTCTCCCTCCCTCTCTCTCTCTCTCTCCCTCCTCTCTCCTCCCCTCTCTCTCTCTCTCTCTCCTCTCTCTCTCTCTCTCTCTCTCCTCCCTCCCTCTCTCTCCCCCTCCCCTCCTCCCTCCTCCCCCTCCCCCATCTCCCCCTCCCCCTCCCCCTCCCCTCTCCCTCCCCTCTCTCCCCCTCCCCCACACCCTCCCCACCCTCACCCCCCCTCCCCTCACCCCCCCATCTCTCCCCCCCTCACCTGATGGTGATAGAGAGCAGCATGTAGCTCCAGATGGTGAGGGGGTGGCAGTGGAAGAACCAGGTGTTGGGGGTGGTCAGCAGGCCTATAGTGATCAGCTCCCAGGGGTGCAGGTACTCCGTCACCCAGCTGAAGGGCGCGTGGTAGCGGTGATGAACCGCGTGGATGTGCCGGTATAGGAACCGCACCTGGAATAGGAGAAATAGAATGCAGTGGTGTGAATTGGGGTGGGGTGGGGTGTGGTGTGGGCGTGGAGGAAAGGGGTGGAGGGAAGGGGAGGGGGTCGTATGGGGTGGATAAGTGTGTGTGTGGGGTTGGGGGTAGTGTGGGGGGGGGGTAGGGTGGGGGGGGTGGTAGCGGTGATGGACCGCGTGAATGTGCTGGTATAGGAACCTCACCTGGAATAGAAGAATAGAATGGGGGTGATGTGGTATGGGGTGGAGGGGAGGGGAGTGGTGTGGTGTGGGGGTAGGGTGGGGTGGGGTGGTAGCGGTGATGCACCGCGTGGATGTGGCGGTACAGGAACCGCACCTGGTCAAGGAGAATAGAATGGGGGTGATGTGGTGTGGTGGAGAGGAGGGGGTGGGATGGTGAGAGAGTGGTGACAAACTGCGTAAATGTGGCGGTATAGGAACCGCACCTGGAGCAGGAGAAATGGAATAGAGTGCAGTGGTGTGGATTGGTATTGTGTGGGTGTGGTGTGGGGGTAGGGTGGGGATGATGATGTAGCGATGATGAACCCTGTGAATGTGGCGGTGTAGGAACCTCACCTGTTAAAGGAGAATGGAATAGAATGGGGTGGTGTGGATTGGGGTGTTAGAAGGGGTGGGTAGAGCGGTGAGGTAGCGGTGATGTACCGCGTGAAGTGCCGGTATAGGAACCTCACTGATCAAGCAGAAAATTAATAGATTGGAGTGGTGTGGATTGGGGTGGGGTGGGGTGGGGTGTGGGGGTAGGGTGGAGGGGTGTGGTGTGGGGTTGGGGTAGGGTGGTGTGATGTGGTAGCGGTGATGTACCGCGTAAATGTGCCGGTATAGGAACCTCATCCGATCATGCAGAAGGGAATAGAATGCAGTGGTGTGGAGTGGGGTGGTGGAGAGGAAGGGGGTGGTGTGGGGGATAGGTGGGGTATGATGTGGTAGTGGTGGTGCTCCGTGTGAATGCCGGTATAGGAACCTCACCTGACGTAGGAATAGAAAGGTGGGGTTGGGGGGAGTGTGGTGTGGGCGGGGGAGGGGGGAGGAGGGGGAGGGGTGTTATTTTGTCATCTGCTCTAACTGTCGCGAAATGGCCCACTCTTCCCAAAGCCAGGAAGGTTTTTTAACATGTCCGCGAGATGTTCTGCGTGCAGTTGCACATGGGGCCTCGGTGTACAGTCTCCTCCGAAGGACTTTGACATTCAGTTCGATTTTCTCTTCAAAGTGGGGGGGGGGGGGGGGAGAGCAAGGCTGGGAATCGAACCCAGAACTTAATGGTTTGCTTTATAGGCAGGTGAACGTCATAACCGCTTTGAGCTATATATCTATATCTATATATCTATCTATATATCTATATATCTATATATATATATATGTATATATATGTAATGTGTGTGTGATATTTTTAGTTTAAGATCTATTCACATTTAGGGATTTTAGACGTGTGTGTGTGTGTGTGTGTGTGTGTGTGTGTGTGTGTGTGTGTGTGTGTGTGTGTGTGTGTGTGTGTGTGTGTGTGTGTTGTATTGTATTGTTTTGTATTGTATACCACTTTATGTAACAGTAGATTTCTCTGCGTGAAATTCGGGCTGCTCTCCCCAGGGAGAGCGCGTCGCCACAAGTGCAGTGCCACCTATGTGTGCATAAACGCCTATGTACTCTTTCAGTTTAATACCCAAGTTAAAGTACAGGTATTCGTGTCCTCAATTCTATTTGCTGACGAAAAGAAAATAGCTGATACCACGGTGTATTGTACTCTTGATAACGGACCTTTGTGCGCAATATCAACAGAAATGTTTGTATGACTACTAGCTTTCTCTGTCTCCGTTTTGGTCTGTCTGTCTGTCTGTCTGTCTGTCTGTCTGTCTGTCTGTCTGTCTGTCTGTCAGTCTACGGCTGTCTTCCCCCCTCCCCCTCCCCCCCCCCCCTCTCTCTCTCTCTCTCTCTCTCTCCTCCTCCTCTCTCTCTCTCTCTCTCTCTCTCTCTCTCTCTCTCCCGATAAGAAACAGAAAATATATCAGATGTATATTCATTAAAGCTTGTCTAACTCTCGTTTGGATGGGTGTGAATTATGAACAAATAAAGAAAAGAGAATATTGTCGTCTATAACAAGTAAGAAGCCTATACAATATCACTACCCAAGTTACGTGGTTACCAATTGGATGGGTGACCGTTTGCGCGCCTTGACTTAAGTACACAATACAATACAATCCAACACAGTACAACACAATACAACCACAAAACATCCTCCATTTCTTGCTCACCCACCCCCACCCTCACCCCTTACCCCCCACACACCATCCCAACCCATAGCTCCACTCCCACCCCCTACCCTGGATCTAAAAAAGCACATGAGAGCTTATTTCATTATCCTCGATATAAAAGAATACATAAAAGAATAAATAAAAATATAAAAATAATAATACCCCCTACATTCCATAAAGGAGGCGGGATAGCTCAGTGGTCAGAGCGCTCGCTCTCCCCAAGTCAAGTTAAGCAGGTGTCGAGTGTGGTTACCAGTTGGATGGGTGACCGTTTGCCCGCCTTGGCTGCAGTACAGTCCCCCAGTTCACCCAGCTGTAAATGGGTACCTGCCCTTTTTAGGGTCAGGGAAGCTAAAGCAACCAGGGAGAGGAGATGGGCGCCGCCCTCAATATGCTGGCCCTAGAGAAGCCGAGGTCTCTGATGCCTCGCTCCCCTACAACCGCCTAGGTTATGGGACACCTTTACACTCTATGTCACAGCATATCTCTTGGCGTGAAATTCGAGCTGCTCTCCCCGGGGAGAGCGCGTCGCCACAAGTTCAGCACCACTCATTATGTTTTTCCCTTTTTGCTAAGGTCTCTGACGCCTCGCTCCCCTACGACCGCCTAGGTTATGGGACACCTTAACCTTTACCTTTACTACCTTCCACCCCCACCCCCTACCCCCCATCCCTTCTCACCTTATGATGCGTGACGTGCCACACGTAGTACTGGAAATCGAAGATGAAGAGCGAGGCCACCTGCTGCCACACAAACTCCCACAGGGGCGGGGCCAACTCAGGCAGGGGGGTTTGAGGCACCCACACCCACTGCGCCATCGCGGCCGGAAGGATGAAGAGCACGTGGTTCCAGAAGGTCAAGGACAGGGTGTCCCAGATCTGGGGCAGCGTGACCTGTTTCTGGGGTTGGAGTTTGTACCTGAGGTACCACTTCTGCTCGTAGCAGTACATGTCGATCAGCATGAAGGGAAAGCACTGGCCGAAGTAGACCACCACGGATAAGACCACGGGAAAGAGAGGCGAGCTCAGCCAGTCTTCGTACCCCAGGCGTAAATCCCATAGTGGCTGGAGAAACAGTCTGTTGTTCTCTTCTTTGGAGAAGAGTTCTACTGAAGGGGAGGGTGGTAGGGTGTTGGTGGTGTTTGTGATGTTGCTGGTGGTGGTGATGTTGTTGTGTAACATCTTATTTTGTTGTGGTGGTGTCAATTTATGTGTGTGTGTGTCTGGTCCTGTCCTGAGTTCTGAAAGTTAAAAAAAGTATATTATAGTTGTGAGGAGAATGGAAGCTGGTTAATTTAAGCTTGGCTAGAGTATATTCTGTGTGTATATACACAGTGGTCAGAGCGCTCGCTTTCCCCCAGCCAAGTTAAGCAGCGTGGAGCGTGGTTACCAGTTGGATGGGTGACTGTTTGCGCGCCTTGGCTACAGTACAGTCTCCCCCCCCCCCCCCCCCCCAGTTCACCCAGTTGTAAACGGGTACCTGCCCTCGTTAGGGTCATGGAAGGTAAAGCAGCGAGGGAAAGATGGGCTCCGCCCTCAACATGCTGGCCCCTAGAGAAGCTGTGATCTCTGATGCCTCACTCCGCTACGACCACACAGGTTATGGGACACCTTTACCTTTTTTAGATGGATACACATACACACACGCGCGTTCATGGTACCGGGATTATTACGGCTAAACGTGTGCAAGTTAACAGGAAAAAACCAATAACTTTCACATGAATCTCTCTCTCTCTCTCTCTCTCTTCTCTCTCTCTCTCTCTCTTCTCTCTCTCTCTCTCTCTCTCTCTCTCTCCTCTCTCTCTCTCTCTCTTCGTAACAATTACTGAGTGTTTCTTGAAGGAAACAATAAACAACAAAAACTATAATGCAAAACAAAAACACTGGACACTGAGGCGCTCATTGGAGGGATTTTCCCCTGGAGTTAACATAATATGTACTGACTGAAAGGTAAAGGTGTTCCATAACCTATGTGGTCGTAGAGGAGCGAGGCATCAGAGACCTCAGCTTCTCTAGAGGCCTGCATATTGAGGGCAGCGCCCATCTCCTCTCCCTCGCTGCTTTACCTTCCCTGACCTTAAGAGGGCAGGTACCGATTTACAGCTGGGTGAACTGGGGAGAAACTGCCCTGAAGCCAAGGCGCGCAAACGGTCACCCATCCCACTGGTAACCACGCTCGATGCTGCTTAACTTGACTGGGGGAAAGCCAGCGCTCTGACCACTGAGCTATCCCGCTCCCAGTGTACTGACTCCGTTTCCCTAAAAGTCCTTCGGATGAGACTATAAACCGAGATGAGATTGAATGCAAAACATCTTGCGCGCACGTTAAAACCAGTTCCGCCTTTCGGAAGAGTGGGCCATTCGCGCTTAGAGGAACGGATGACAAAAAATATAAAAAAAACGCACACACACACACACACACACACACACACACACACCACACACACACACACACACACACACCACACACACCACACACTCACAGGAGATGGTGGAGAGAGCAATAGTAGCAGCTGAACTTACGGTAGCCGTACTTCTAATCCATTAGTTTCACTTTAGTTTACCCCAAGAAAGTTAAACAAAGGAACGCCCAACATCACCAAGCCCTCTCAGCCACCAAGCGGACACATCACTCACAATTCCATACACTGGAGAAAGCTTCCGTTCAGGATGCATGCTGGGTATTTTCGCTTTTTTTCATGCCATCAGGCACAATCTGGCCTACTCTTTAAAAATGATAATAATGGTGATGACGATGAGGATGATGATGGTGATACTAATAAGAAAAAGAGGAATGATGTGATGATAATAGTAATGCTAATTAATATAATGCATAATAATGCTAATAATAATGATAATGCTAATAATGATGCTAATAATGCTAATAATAATAATAATAATAATAATAAAATAATAATAAAATAATAATAATATAATAATAATAATAATAAACAACGACAACAACAACAATAAAAGAAGAAGAATGATAATAATGATGATGATGATGATGATGATAACGATCATGATGGTGATGGTGATGGTGATGATGACGTATGAAATTTATTACTGTGCTGAATCTTGTAAAGCAACAAATCAAAACGCTCTTTTACAAAAATGCATGGGCTTTTTACGTTAGCAGAAGAAAATTCGTGATTTTGCAATTAGGCTAGCCTAACACAAAAACAACGGCACTAGCAGTTAATATATATATATATATATATATATATATATATATATATATTAATATATATATATAATATATATAATATATATATATATATATAATATATATATATAAGCTGTAATGCCAGTGATAACAATATTTCAAAATGTTATTACTTTAAAAAAAAAAATTTAAGACAAACCCACTGGGTTACATAAATATGTTCATTAAAAAAATATATACAAAACCCCTTACACACTTTAACATACACCTTCTCCCATCAAATTCACCAGGGTAATGTCATAGAGAGTGTACAGACATTGAATTGAAGACACCTACACTCCACGTAACAGTTAACAGTTCTACGATTAACGCACTTACAAAAAATACAGAGACCCTACAACAAAAAATAATAAAACCCCATCAGAACTAACAAAGTATGGCTTTCAAAAACGGAACAACATGAACAAACATTCGACAATATTTGATATTAAATAACGTATAAAAGCTTTTAGTATGTTCAGCTTTTCATTAGACTTTTATTTTTGACAATTATTCATGATTATCTACTTTTACTGAAAATAAGAAGACAAGAGGCAAAGTCGAGGGTGTTGTTGTTGGTTGGTTTTTTTTGGGGGGACGGGATGATAGTTGATTTTTTGTTTGTTTTTGTTACGGAATAAAAAACTTACGGTTTGAAGTTTTCTTGCAAACGTGACGGGAGTTGTTGAACTGTGAAGTGGCACTGTCGTATTGCGCTAGACAACTAACTACACATAACAATCTGATAATCCGATAATATGTGGCTATGCCAGCGTAAACCATCCCTGAGGTCGAGTACTCAGTAACTGTTTTGAAACTTTTAAATAGAAGTAGCGTTTCTCTCTCTCTCTCTCTCTCTCTCTCTTCTCTCTCTCTCTCTCTCTCTCTCTCTCTCTCTCTCTTCCTCTCTTCTCTCTCTCTCTCTCTCTCTAGGGGACGATAGCCTAGTGGTCAGAACATTGCGCTGGCAATTTGACGACCCGGTTCGAGTCCCGTCGAGGAGATTTTTCTCCTGGAGTTAACATCAGTGCTGACTCTACTCTCCCAAAAAGTCCTTTGGATGAGACTTTAAACCGAGGCCCCGTGTGCGAACGCACGCAGAACATCTTGCGCACACGTTAAATCCTGTTCCGCTTTTCGTAAGAGTAGGCCATCGTGTGCCGGTGGAACAGATGACAATATTTACAAAAACTGCATACACACGGGGACCGGATGAAAAAAAAGCACATGATTGCTTATTCCATTATCCTCGATATAAAAGATTAAATATATAAATATAAATATCTGTGTGCGCGCGTATGTGCGTGCGTGCGTGCGTGCGAGCGCTCGCGTGTGTGTGTGTGTGTGATATTCTTTTTTATTCTTTTATATCGAGGATAATGGGATAAGCACTCATGTGCTTTTTTACATCCAGTCCCTGTGTGTATGCAGTTTTGTAAATCTTGGCATCAGTTCCCACCGGCACACAATGGCCTACTCTTACGAAAAGCGGAACAGGATTTAACGAGTGCTCAAGATGTTCTGCGTGCGTTCGCACACGGGGCCTCGGTTATATAGTCTCATCCGAAGGACTTTCGGGGAAAGTGGAGTCGGCACTGATGTTAACTCCAGGGGAAAAATCCCTCGACTGGGAATGGAACCCGCGTCGTCAAATTGCGAGCACAATGTTCTGACGTACGTGTGTGTGTGTGTGTGTGTGTGTGTGTGTGTGTGTGTGTGTGTGTGTGTGTGTGTGTGTGTGTTTGTGTGTTGCTTTATGCAAGACTCCTTTGAAAATGTAGGTTTTAATCGATTGGCGGAGGGATGGATGGATGGATGGATGGACGCGCACGCGCAGGCAGGCACACACACACACACACACACACACACACACCACACACACACACACACACACCCACACACAACACACACACACACACCATTGTATGCCGGTGGAAGAGATGACGAGATTTGCAAAACTGCAAACACACGGGGACTGGATGTAAAAAAGACATGAGTGCTTATTCCATTATCCTCGATGTAAAAGAATAACTAAATAGATAAAACACACACACAACACACACACACACACACACACACACACACACACACCACACACTTACACACACACACACACACACAACACACACACACACAACACAACACACACACACACACACACACACAGGACCAAAGACTCGAAGAGTGAGGGGTGTGTGGTCAGTGCAGTGACCAATGAACAAGTGTCCAGAGGTGGCAAGAGGTCATCCATCAGTCTGACCGACAGCGATGGACACAGATAATCAGCCTGTCCCAAGTCCTGGGTCCAGCCAGCTGACCGCATTGATTGACTGGTCAATATTATTGCAGATAATTCTATATTTGGGGCCCGGATAGCTAAGTGGTCAGAGCGCTCGCTTTCCCCCAGTCAAGTTGAGCAGCATCGAGCGTGGTTGCCAGTTGGATGGGTGGCCGTCTGCGCGCCTTGGCTTCAGTACAGTCCCCCAGTTCACCCAGCTGTAAATGGGTACCTGCCCTCTTCAGGGTCAGGGAAGGTAAAGCAGCAAGGGAGAGGAGATGGGCGCCGCCCTCAACATGCTGGCCCCTAGAGAAACTGAGGTCTCTGACACCTCGCTCCCCTACGACCGCATAAACATATGATGAATAAACTCTAACAAAATTATTTTTAAAAAACCCAACAAAAACAAACAACAACAACATGAAGCTAATATGAAGAGAGATAAAAAAAAAAAAATTAAAAAACACCAAACAACATGAAGACAATAACAAAATAGCAAGAAGCAGGCACAGAGGGCACACAGTCTACAGTCTACAGGCAATACCTCTATATCAGCGGGTTTAAGTCCACACACGTTTTAACACATTATTATTTTTTTAATTGATTTTTATATTTTTTGAATAATGGTCATTACTACGCTTGCAACTCCCTAAAAAGGTGGGGGAGGAGGAGGAGGAGGAACATATTTCAAGGGAGACCATCACCCAGCCGTGAGCCATTTCTGATAAGGTTATCTCCCTTGTGCCGCTGCGGAGGGAAAACGGACGACAAAAGTTTAGGAAGTGTACAACTTCTGTAAGTTGAGGGGGAGTCTCGCGACGACGCTCTGAGCTTAGCCTAACCATCTTATCTCGACAGCGTGACACATCGCTAAGGGACATGCATTTCTGCAGGTAGGCCCAGAGTTAAGGCTGGGAGAGGTGTGGATGTGTTTGAAAAAGTTGTAAAATCTAGCAGCTGTTTTCGGAGTTTTTGAACGATGTTGAACTAAAATGTGCCATCACTTCACCGAGACAACTCGAAAGTAGCCTAGGGGCCTAGATGAAAAAGTAAGTGTATTTATCATCAGACAGCAGTTATCATAGTTTTGTCAAGGCCAAGATCAAAACTGTTGATGCCATGGTTGTGGGGCGTTGTTGTTCCGTATGCTTTTTAGAACTTGTGTAGTCGCTTGAAGTTGAAGATATTCTAAGATTGTACAGAAACTAGGAAGAACACGGAAAAACACTAGGCCTATGCAGTACAAGATGGATTCAGTAGCCTAATTTGGACTCACGCGGTGACAGCTGACTTTGAAAATGTTATGAATGATACACATAATCAGATAATGAGATCAATATTTACTTAGTGATTCTCATTGGGTAAGCTGTTAGGGCTATTATGAGAATCTCATCATGTTTTCTGAATTTTTGTTGGATGGGGGGGGGGGGGGGGGGAGGTG
This sequence comes from Stramonita haemastoma, assembly GCA_030674155.1. NCBI lineage: Eukaryota > Metazoa > Mollusca > Gastropoda > Neogastropoda > Muricidae > Stramonita > Stramonita haemastoma. The sequence goes on from CM060334.1 coordinate 3,809,976, forward strand.
ATAATCAACTGATGAACTGTTCAAAGTATTTCAGTGTGTGCCCCTACAGGCTACACACTGTGTGTGTGTGTGTGTGTGTGTTGTGTGTGTGTTTTCTGTTTTATTCTTTTATTTCAAGGATAATGGAATTTATAAGCACTCTTGTGCTTTTTTTATTTATTTACATCTAGTCCCTGTGTGTATGCAGTTTTGTAAATTTTGCCATCTGTTCCCACCAGCACACAATAGCCTACTCTTCCGAAAAGCAGAACGGGTTTTAACATGTATGTTAGATGTTCTGTGTTCTGATTATTGTGTGTACACAGTTTACATGTATCACTGTATGTGTGTGGTGTGTGTGTGTGTGTGTATTTACTTATCATTGTTTAGCCTTATTCTGTGTACTGTACACATTATTAAGAAATAGACGCCCATTTTACTGCACAAATCCATCAACATAATTGCCCCCTCCCCTTCCCTTCCCATTGTCTAATATTACTTTGAGTGAACAGACTTAAAATCGAAGCAAAAACAACAGGTGCATGTGTTCCTTACAGTTAACAAGTATTTTACAACACACTCACAGTCACAATCACATTCACCATATTCACTGATCAATATTCACTCTCTCTTTCTGAGCCATACGTAAATTTGCTGAAATATGACTCTGTCTTTACCATTCATAAGCTAAGTTTATATATCTAAGATTAATATCTTTTCAATGCCTTAAAAATAAGGCAGGGTTTGGCAAAAACTTGGAGAATTGACAAACAAAATAATTGTTTCAGCATTTGAAAGAGGTTAGTCAGTTATTTAATTTAAAAGGACACATGCTCACACTTAATTAATATGTTTAAGCAGTTGCCACATATGTAATGAGGTTTTATTTTGTTTTTGCTTTATTTGCTTTGCTTTGCTATGCTTTGTTTACCCCATTCTGGGGCTGGTGGCCTGAAGAATAAATCTTGTTCATTGTTCATTGAGTCTCTCTCTCTCTCTCTCTCTCTCTCTCTTCTCTCTCTCTCTCTCTCTCTCTCTCTCTCTCTCTCTCTCTCTCTCTCTCTCTCTCTCTCTCTCTCCTCCTCCCTCCCTCCCTCCCTCCCTATAAAAAATAATGTAATTCAATGCCCACGTCCTGCATGCCAGGAATGTACATTATGATACTAGTATAGTATTACTACTATTGCTGTATAAGTATTATTACGTTCGTAGTATTGATTCTTTTTGTGGTACAAAAAAACTCAACCTTTGTCGACATGATAAAAGAGAAGCAAAAAAAGGACACCTTGATGCTTAGTGTGATATGTACATTGTTCAGACACAGCAGTCTGTTACCAGCATATTCATGGCAAAAGGACAGTAAAAAAAAAATAATAATAATAAAAGAAAGAAAAGGTAATACAGTTAAAAAATTTTTTTTACAGTAATACTAATAGTATAAATAATATTTGTATATCATATATATATAATATATATAATTTTTAAAAAATTGTTTCCATCAGTCAGTTTTATCCACAATTTAAGCTCAAATGCTGTTTTACTTTCAGCTGAGTGATGATAATTGATATCAATAACAGTAATAATGACTTCACTTTTTGGTATAGGGTGATACTCAATAGATTAAATGTTTAAACGTAGCTGTGTGATTTTATTATCTTACTAATAATCTTTCATATCTGATTTTATACAGACAGATATGAACAGTGAGTGATCTTGCACAGGATCAGAGCTGTGTTTTATGGAAAACAGATATTGACAGAAGAACACACTCTTGTACAGGGGATAATGGTTACTCTTTCAGTAATAAAATAACATATCTTGTTCCTTTCAATAAGACAAATAGCAAAATGGAGCTTTTATGATTTAAAAAAAAAAGATTAAATATATTTACTAATTTAGGCGCAACAAAGCACCTCACTCACACACACAAAGTCTAACGTTGAAGATAAATTGTGCTTTCCAAAGCTTTTAAATGCTCTCTTACTAATCTTGACTCTTAGTTCTTAATCTTGTGAATCACAAATGTGCACACAGATCTGCATGTAAGTGTAACATTTTAGAAATTATTTATACATGGTGTATAACAAAACTTTATAGACTTATACTAGATTTATAGATATATAAATGTATGAATGCACACACATGTATACATGCACACATGCATGGCTCTGAGTATTTTACTGTTCTTGCATAATAATGATAATGATGATAGTGTTAATAATAATTAAAAGAATTAATAATGATGATGATGATGTAGTAACGTATGATGATGATGATATATAATAATTGTAATGATAATACTTGATATATCTCTACTGATGCTCAGTCTAAACCCTAAATGAATAACAGAATATAGTTGTAGCAATGCACAAGCGATAAAAGAAATTGCATTAAACACGCCCTTACTCACTCACCCCCCCACCAACCCCCCCCCCCCCACACACACACACACACACAGGCACACACATTGACTTTGCTTTCATTCATTCACCAGTCAGTTGTGTTCTGTTGTGTTGTGTTGTGCCCAAGGGGCAGAAAAATTATCCATGATCAGTCTTTTAATTAACCCGTGATCAATTGACTTGCAAATGACTTTTCTTTGTTGGGGGAGGAAGGGGGTGTTCCTAGGCTAGAGCTCCACGGTTCACCCATTGGTGACATTTTGCACATGCAGCCGTTTTTGCCCACCATGAAGGTAGCCACATTCTGATTTATGGGAATGTATGCTGGGTATGTTCATATTTCCGCAACCCAACGAACATTGATTTGAAATATGGGAATCTTTAATGTGCATCTATTTGATTTTCTGTATGTGACTATGTATATGGAGTGAATTAAATTAAAGCACAGGCAGGTCTGCGCTTGAAGTTGACCTGGGTGATCAAAAAAAAATCCCCACCCTTTACTCACAAGACGCCACCAAGATTCGAACCCACGACTTCATGAGCTGATGGGATTGAAGTCGAATGGTCTTAACCACTCAGCTATAGCATCAGTCACCCAGATATATAATGCAGTCTGTCTCACTCATCTTTCCTGGGGGTCACTATGGGCCAGTGTCATGGCTGGTGCCTGGTGCTAGTGGTGGTAATCTCAGCATTACATTTCAAAGCATAATTTTAAACATTGTATTGTAGGCTGAGGCAGCTTGCTTACAGCATTAAATGGCCTGGCCTGGGCCATGGGCCAAGACAGATTTATTAAACCTCTGAATACGGTGAGGGGGAGCAGGGGATGGATATGTGTGGAGGAGCCTGTGGGTGGAGTATAGTAGCCTATGGGTGGAGTATAGTAGCCTATGGGGGGGAGTTATAGTTAGACTAGGTGGGGGGGGAGTATAGACTAGTAGCCTATGGGGGGAGTAGCCTAGCATTTAGAGCGCTGTGCTTGCGATCCAACAGCATGGGTTCAGGCCACCACCCAGATGCCTGTTCAAGGAGATTTTTCACCTGGAGTCACAACATCAGGTCTGATTCTACTCCCACTCCTGAAAGTCCTCTGGGTGAGACTTTTCATGCACTGAGGTTCTTTGTACGAACACATGCAGAACATCTTGGGCAAGTTCCATCTTTCGGAAGAGTAAGCTATTGTGTGTTGCAGAATTGGGTTAGGACATTTAACTCACACAAAATTGCAGCACACTGATGTTGTGTTCAGTCATCATCCCCAAAGTCAGGAGAGGCGACCTTCATGATGGGTAAAAACGGTCGCGTACGCAAAATCTTACCATTGGTGAATCTTTTGAGCTCTAGTTGAGGAACAGGGGAAAAAATCTGATCCTCTTGCAGTAAAGCACAATGTATCCCAAGACAGGCAACAAAACATGATTGTGTTCAACATTGGAACTTTGAGATGAGCATTGACTATAAATTTATCTAAAAGTTTTATGTTCTCTTTCTCATTAATATTCATGTTTGTTTTCCAAACAGGGTTGTGTGACCCAGCTAGATGAGATTTAAACCACCTGTTTTATTGATCAACCACCACACTGCACATAACGCCCATGAATATATCACTCTCACACACACACACACACACACCACACACACACACACACACACACACACACACACCACACACACACACACACACACACACACACACACACAGGACGGATAGCCTAGTGGTCAGAACATTGCGCTGGCAATTTGACTGACCCGGGTTCGAGTTCGGTCGAGGAGATTTTTCTCCTGGAGTTAACATCAGTACTGACTCCACTCTCCCCAAAAGTCCTTCGGATGAGACTTTAAACTGAGGCCCCATGTGCGAACGCATGCAGAACATCTTGCGCACACAGTAAATCCTGTTCCCCTTTTCGTAAGAGTAGGCCATCGTGTGCCAGTGGGAACAGATGACATTTACAAAACTGCATACACACAGGGACTGGATGTAAAAAAGCACAAGAGTGCTTATTCCATTATCCTCGATAAAAAAAAATTTTAATTAGTACACACACACACACACACACACACACACACACACACACACACACACACACACACACACACACACACACATCACTCACTCACTCTCTCTCTCTCTCTCTCTCTCTCTCTCTCTCTCTCTCTCTCTCTCTCTCTCTCTCTCTCTCTCTCTCTCTCTCTCTCTCTCTCTCTCTTTGAGATGAGCATTGCGTATAAATTTATCTAAAAGTTTTATATTCTCTTTCTCATTAATATTCATGTTTGTTTTCCAACAGGGTTGTGCGACCCAGCTAGCCAAGTGTCCCAATCCCAAGAATAGACCTGTTTAAATCTAGTTTACTATACTCAGGCCCTACACTGTGGAACTCCCTTCCTGATTCAATTAAACAGCACCAATCATTAACAACCTTCAAAAATTACCTTCTAAACCACTTGATGCATTAAAAACAACAAACCACACTCCCCCCTCCCCCCCCTCTCTCCCACTGTGTGTGTACATGGGAGTGGATGTGTGTAAGTGTGTAATTCTTATCTGTATGTCTGTGTGTGAGAGTATGTGAGTGTGTGGAAATCATTATCCAATTCTAAAAATGTTTTGCTAATTCTATAAACATCTGGGATGGGTTTTTTTTGTTTAATTGTTGTTGTTGTTGTTGTTGTTTTTGATAGTATTCTCCCCCGCCCCCTTCAAATAAGGATATTTTATTTTATCCCCCTTTTATCCAAATGTATGATTTAAATGACTTGTATAATTTTAGACATATGGCCGTAGACTGATGTTTCAGTTGTTTATTGTAATGTTCTCCTGCTGGCTCCTGCTGGCTCTTTATCTATTAGCGTTTTTTTTGTTTTGTTTTGTTTTTTATTTGTTTTTTGTTTCATTTTTTTTTTGTTTTTTTTTGGGGGGGGGGGGGTGTTTTTTTGTTTTTTGTTTGTTTTTTGGTTTGTTTGTGGTTTTTTTTTTTTTTTTTTTTGTTTGATCTGGTTTTTTTGTGTTTGTTTTCTTTCTGTGATCCTTTTTAATCCAAATTATTTTATGTGTGTACTTCTGATTTCTCTTCTTTACCTTATTTATATGTAGTGTACTGTATTTTCTTACCTTATTTTGGTATGTGTATATTTTGTATTTGTTTGAATATCGTTATTATATTGTTAATTGTTATTTCTGAGTTATCTAAAGGCGGGGACTGGATGTAAAAAAGCACATGTGTGCTTATCTATTATCCTCAATAAAAGAATTTGCCTTGCCTTGCCTTGCCTTGCCTTGCTTGCCTTGCTTCCTCTCTCTCTCTCTCTCTCTCTCTCTCTCTCTCTCTCTCTCTCTCTCTCTCTCTCTCTCTCTCTCTCTCTCTCTCTCTCTCTCTCTCTCTCTCTCTCTCTCTCTCACTCACTCACACAGTCAGTAACACTACTCATCAACACTACACTATTAGTCTTACAGTGACATTAATTAAAAAAATCTATATATATATATATATATATATATATATATATATATATATATTATATATATTATATATATATTTATTAAACTAACATGTATCCACGGACTCACTTACACTCATTTACTCATTCCCTCTTTTGCTCCCTCACCCAATCACTCACCCATTCTCTCACTCATTCACTTGCTTACTCACTCGTAAATCACAACACACAAAAATGATTCATTTTAAATTTATCAATGGTCATGAAAAAGAGCCATGCTTTGTGCTTTATTGGGCCTGTCAGTATCTATATAGAGTTTTTCAGTTCACTTTTGTTGTACATAGCCACAGCTGTTCAGTATCCTGTAGACTGTGAATGTGATTTATGATTATTCTTTTTTGGGGGCTTGTGGGTTATCAGTGCTGACAAGTCACATCTGTGCTAAGACAGCATAGATTTATGTGTGTGTTTGCATGTGTGTGCATGCATGCACATGCATATATGTATACATGCAAACGTACACATGCAGGCATGCACACACACACACACATGCATGCACGCAGGCACACGCACACACACACACACACACACACACACACACACATACATACACATACACACACGCAGGCACGCGTGCACACACACACACACACACACACACACACACACACACACACACACACACACACACACACACACACACACACACACACACACACACACACACATCTTTGCATGCGTGCATAAAAAAATAATGCACTGTTCAGTGTGCAACACACATTTAGTAGATTTATGAAAATGAAGTTAATTCAACTAAAAAGTTGACCACAGCAAAAAAACAAACAAAAAAACCTTGGTTGGGGGGGCGGTGAGGCCACTTTCATTGGAAAACAAAGTCCTAATACGCAGGACACTGGACAGAAAAAAATTATATTAAAAAAAAAAAAAGGCACTGTACTGTATACTATAGTCTGTATCTAACTGAGCCTCCCTTGGAGAGAGTAAGCAGAATTTCATCAGGCAAATAAATGTTGTCATGCTGGTGACCGTTTGCCCCCCTTGGCTTCAGTACAGTCCCCAGTTCAACCAGCTGTGAATGGGTACCTTTTTTTTTTTTTTTTAATAATATTTTTTAATTTTTCAAATAGGGTACAAAAAACAATTCAGAAACACACCTCATATGCACACAAATTATTACCACCAATTACAACAAGGAAAACACCAAAACATCCTAGAAAGTCATAAGAACAAATCAAGACTACTATCATCGTTACCAACAACCCCCTTTTCTGAATCCTACAGTTATTATATACAGAAACATGGTCACTAAGGGGAACAAAACAAACAAAACTACTAAACATACAAACAGTTTAGTATAATACCAATAATCTTGTTTACATCCAAAGTTGTGCATATATGCATAGGTATAGTACATAATACACCCATACCTACATACACACACATACACTCATACATACATACATACATACATACATACATACATACATACATACATACATACATACATACATACATACGTACATACATTACACTAACATACATATATACATACAGCAGGATCAATCATGCATATCAGGGCATACATGTACACCCTACAGCTACATACACCAAGCACCCAAGTATACCCGAGTGTCCGTAAAACATACATGTCTGCCCTGATGCAGAATCAATTATGGCAGGAGACTCATCAATGTGCAGCATGGGGAAAAACAAACAACAACAAAAATCAAGACAGATATATATATGCCTTGGGTGCGTACATATTAAGGACGGCCTGTTACTAAGGTACCCGGCAGGCCACAAATTATGATAGTGAATGGGTACCTACCCTCTTTAGGGTCAGGGAAGGTAAAGCAGCGAGGGAGAGGAGATGGGCGCTGCCCTCAATATGCTGGCCCCTGGGGAAGCTGAGGTCTCTGATATCCCCAAGGACTGCATGGGTTATGGGACACCTTAACCTTTACCACTTTAAAAGCAATACAAATTATACATACAGTACAATGCAATATATGATTCACAATAAAATGCAATATAGTACAATATGATACAGTATACCTCAGCTCAAAATGTAATTCAGTTCAGCACCGTACAAAACAATACAGTACCATACAATGCAGAATGATGTAACGCATTTAATTTTAAGTACAGTACAGCACAGTACAGTTCAATACAGTACACAAACTGTGACAAAGTATATATTCTAGATCTATACAAAACCCACAAGATCACAAAACAGAGGGAATATATGTATAATGTATATAATCTACATGATATACATAAGCTTTGCATGACAGCCATAAACGTGTGAAAAATATTGACAACAAAGAGAATCATTTCCTGCATAACACATGGGGCCACTAGTACTGCAGGGAGGAAGAATGAGAATCTCTTCATCACATCGTCCCCCCCCCCCTACCCCATTACCCCCCCACCCCCACCATCCCTCAGCTTGATACATGTACAGACTATGATCTGTCGGTGGGAGGAATAGAAGTGTTGTACAGACAGTTATATACTGGAGTTCTGTCCTTTATGCAAGCTGTGCTCTCTTTGGTGCAGTATACAACTGTCATACGTACGTGTGGATGTTTGTCTTTGGCTGTGTCGTCGTCAACAGATACTCAGAAGTAGAACTTTGTGTTTGTCCGTAAGTGAATTGACTTTTTGGGCAGGGATTTTTTTAATTTGTTGTTTTGAATTTATGAAGCATATTATGTTAAATGTATTTATGTTGTAGTGATTTTTTTTTTAAAGATTTATTTTCATTGCTCTGTTGGTGTATACTCAGTAGCAAGTGTGTTTATGTCGTAAGGGATTTTGTAAACAAAATTGATGTTTTCTTTCATTGTTTTGTTGATGTACTCTTAAGAAACAGTTGCATTGGTGTTGTCAATGAACTGATCTTTTTCTTTTCTTTTCTTTTTTTCTTTTCTTTTTTTCTTTTTATTTGGTTTTGTTGTTTTTTTTCTCTCAGAAATGGAGTAATGTGTTTTTTCACTGCAATTTTGACTTACACTAAGAAGCTGGTGTGTTTGTGTCTTTATCAAGTGAAATGATTTTTTTTTTATAGATTTATAATTCATAGGGGTGGGCAGTATTTTTGAAACAAGATTCATTTGTTTTGCTTGGTGATAATCTTGATGTATTGTCAAGGATGTTCAGGTTGGTGGTTGGTTATTTTTTTGTTTGTTTAAATTTTTTTGTCCTGGTTTTATTTTATATCCTGTAGTTGTTGTTTTTTTAACAAATATTTATCAATTCAGAACAGGATTTTTGTTTTTAAAAGTGTTCCTTAACATAAGTTGTCTTTTTTAAAGTCTTTGGATATATCCTTTTGTTGATTGTTGTTATTCTTGTTTTGTAATGGTTTTGTGTTTGCTTTTTTGTTTTGTTGTTTGGTTGGCTCAGGAGGAGGTGGGGGGGGGGGGGATGTGTTTTATTTGAGGGGAGGGGGGGGGGGAGAGTAAAGGGGTTGTTTTTCCTTTTTGATTTTGGGTGGGTTTTATTTTCTTTCTTTTTTTAAAAGTATTTGCTCTTTTCAGTCATTTCTTAATAATTATTTTGAAGTTTAGTTGTAAAGAAGATTTTTCTGTTTGTTGTCTTTCCTTGCTCAGTTGTGTTTTGTTGCCTCATTTTCTGTGGTGCTCCTGTACTGCTGTTTTCATGCCGCTCATTCTATCTCACCAACCCATCCACTCCTGACCCATGCTGGTCATGTTGCATCCTAAGGGCCAGAAGTCTATAGAGAGCTGATTAGTGTTAGGTTGCCATGAGGCCACCCATTAGGAAGGCCCTGCCCTGCTGCTGAATCCTTTCTGAGGAGTTCAGTGGTGTTGTTAATTAAAGTGGATGATGCTCGACTAGTGTGCAGTCTGAAAGAATCAATACAACACACACAGGCACGCACACACACACACACAACACACACACAACACACACACACACACACCACACACACACACACACACACAACACACACACACACACACACACACACACACACCACACACACACACACACACACACCCCACACACACACACACACACCACACACACACACACACACACACACACACACAACACACACACAACACAACACACACACACAACACAACAACAACAACAACAATTTCTAACATTTTAAGATGATCAAACAGAATGGCTGTGAGGGATTATAAACAAGTAAAATCAATGTTTGACAACCAATCTGATAATTAAGCTTCAACTCATAAAAAAGAATGATAAAAAAAATCACATGTCCTTGGCATAATCTAATCTGTAATCACCATAGATACATGACATATTTCGACTAAATTTAGTTTTGAGGGCATCAAGTCTTAATATGTTTTATATCAGACATCAGACTTGTCAACAGTCTGTGACACTCATTATTCTTCACAGAGAAACCTTTGAATTTAGACTTTATCGATGTACGTCTGGCACATCCTTTTGAATGATGCAGTGGCCGTCCTGGGCTGACCCTTATGGTTGACCAGGGCGTTGATACAGGCAAGGACAGTTGAGATGGTTTTGTACCCGTTTTAATCTGTATATAAGAGTTGTACTGTTTTAATATGGGGTTTTAAAATGTGACGAGGTGACAGGCCTGATATGGCCTGTGCGGTCGAGCGGGCTGTAAGCAACATGAATGGATCCTTTTGAATGATCTATATCAGGATCTAGGGTTCCAAACTGGTCCCAGCAAGTCGTCTTAGAAGACAGGGTTCTTCTTGTAAAGGCAGTGGAAATTGTATTTAGATGGAATTGTCATGGTTAGAAACAGGGAAAGGTGAGATGAGTAAGAAGCCCAGTCAGTGGATTTTTTATATAAATCGTTTTTGGTGTTCCTGTTGAAGGTAAATTTGATTTTTGTTCGATTTTTGGGGGGTTTTTAACATGTTAGAGCATTTGTTTGACAGCAGAACCATGTAGGCCTACAGATTCCTAGTTGTTGTACTAGTGTATTTAATACCTATGAACAAACACACACACACACACACAGAACACACATGCACACACACTCATGCATGCACACACGTGCATGCATACTCACACTATACACAAACATGTGCATTATGTGCACATGTGCTCACACACTCTTACTATTTTGTCTTATATCACTTATGTGAAAAGACGTTAAAGACCATGCATGCACACACCACCACACACACACACACACACACACACACAACCTCATTTACCCACTCATTTGCATATATCCACACACACTTGCACTCCCCCCCAGCCCCCACCCCCCACCCCCACCTGTGCGTAATGAAAATGAAAATTTATTTGTAACATTTGCCAACTTTCAAAGTGTATTTTTCAATATGTATTGGAGAGAGAGAGAGAGAGGAGAGAGAGAAGAGAGAGAGAGAGAGAGAGAGAGTGAGTGGGTGGTGGGGAGTGTGGTGAGTGTGTGTTGTGTGTGTGTGTGTGTGTGTGTGTGTGTGTGTGTGTGTGTGTGTGTTTGGAGGAAGTGTGTGTTCTGACGAGTGATCACAATTCGTTGCATGCATAATTACTGAAATTGTTGCCTTTTAGTTTATTTTTATGTGCTCTCTCTTCTGCGTATGTATGCTCTCTCTCTCTCTCTCTCTCTCTCTCTCTCTCTCTCTCTCTCTCTCTCTCTCTCTCTCTCTCTCTCTCTCTCTCTCTCTCTCTCTCCTCTCCTCTCTCTCTCTCTCCCTCCCTCTCCCTTTCAATAGTTAGGGCTTGAGAATGTTTGTGTGTCAGTTTTCCTTTTGTGTTGTCTTTGCATACCTGCTTTGTTTTCAATGTGAAAAATGTAAGTGATATAATAATGTGAAAAAATGGTAGTGATATAACTAATGTGAAAAAATGGTAAGTGATATAACTAATGTGAAAAAATGGTAAGTGATATAACTAATGTGAAAAAATGGTAAGTGATATAACTAATGTGAAAAAATGGTAGTGATATAACTAATGTGAAAAAATAGTAAGTGATATAACCATATCTGTTCACAAAAGTTACATTAGATTGTGAAAGAAAAAGAGATAGTAATAGACAAACTGAGAGAGATGTAGGTGCACACACATGCATGCGTGCTCTCTCTCTCTCTGTCTCTGTCTTCTGTCTTCTGTCTGTCTGTCTGTCTTCTCTCTCTCTCTCTCTCTCTCTCTCTCTCTCTCTCTCTCTCTCTCTCTCTCTCTCTCTCTCTCTCTCTCTCTCTCCTCTCTTCTCTCTCTCTTCTCTCTCTGTCTTCCTCTCCTCTGTCTCTTCTCTCTCTTTCTCTCTGTCTCTCTTTCTCTCTGTCTCTCACTCTCTGTCTGTCTGTCTGTCTCTCTCTTTCTCTCTGTGTCTCCCCACCCCCCTCTCTCTCACCTTTTCCCACATTTGACTCAGACACGTGAACACAGACACAGACTGACACATATGCACACACATTCACACATACACACATCACACATTCACACACTCACAACACACACTCATGCATGCATGCACACACGCATGCACTCATGCACGCGTGAGCACGCACCACACACACACACACACACACACCACACACACACACACACACACACACACACACACACACACACACACACACACACACACACACACACACACAAATGCTGAGAACTGGGATTTATCCAAACTTGACCAGAAAGAAACCCGAAAATGTGTAAGGTGGATAAATAAGAAAAGAATATGGTTACAATTTCAGATTAATGTGGTTAACACCAGATGTCGCACAAATCAAAGGTGTCGGCTTACCAAGGGGGGGGGGGAAAGTATGCGTTCATAGATGATTTATGCTATTATTCGATCAGACAATAGAGAAGAGAATCAACTGAGTTATAAAAAAAAAATTAAAAGATAACCCTGCATAACAAGCACATATTGTGTGATGATGTGGGCTTCCGTTATGATGTGTTACATGTCAAGATGACACCAGGATGTAATAATGAATCGTTGTGAAATCACAAAGACGTGCTAGGTCTTTTGGGTCAGTCATTAGGTGTAACATTATAAGAAAGCCTTTAATAAGCATGTCATTATTATCATCTATAAAGAAAGAAGGTGTCAGGAGGGTTAAAACATTTACCTACCTAACAAGTAAACTGTGAGGTTCTGGGTTTAATTCCTAGCCATGCTCTTTTTAACTTGTCTGATGAGAAAATCTAAACTGATTGTCAGAGTTCTTTGGATGAGACTATGAACTGAGGCCCAGTGTGCGAATACATGCAGAACATCTTGCGCACATATTAAAATTCTGTTTCACCTTTCAGAAGAGTAGGCCATTTTCTGCCTGTAAGAATGGATGACAAAATGTCTACAACGCATGCACACGAGAGTCAGGGTTAGACACCATCCCCAAAGTCGTAATGCGGCTACCTACATAGTGTGTGTGTGTGTGTGGGGGGGGGGGGGGGGGGGCAATGGTTGCATACACAGAACTCTCAAAATCAGTAAGCCTTGAAATTGTAGATGAAGAATGAACAAAACCTTATTTGTTACATAGCACATTATAGATAGGAAGAAAGCAGCAACTGTATGGTTAAAAAAAAAAAAGGTAGGTTTGGTTACACTTTCTGATTCATATCCTGGTTGTAAAAACTATGATTCATATACCTGGTTGTGAAAACAGTGTTTATGAGAGAAGGGGATGTACCTTGTATTCAGAAGATATGCCAATATTCTACATATGACTATTTTCTGTTGTTTGAATTTGCGGAGTGAGAAATATTCTACAAAGGAATGTTGAAAAAAAAAAAAAAATAAATACCAGAATAGTGTACAAAAGACTGGCTTTTTTCTATTCTGTGAATTTGCAATGTCAAATAACATTTTACATGGGAATATTGAATTATAATAGAAAAATATCAGAATACTGACAATGTCATATATTATGCAGTATTTTGACATTTTCGTTCTTCTTTTTTTTCATCTTTTTTTTAAATTCTTTTTGTTATTAAAATTTGAAAGGTTCAGAGTTGTTTTAACAAAAAAAGAATATTAATAAAGAAAATCACCTTACTCATGGAGATGCCAGGGCCTGTCTGTATAAAAGCATTCCCACCTTCTGGAAATTCTGTGCTAGAAATTTCCTCTTTTCTACCACTCTCTTTCTTTCTGCAGTGTTCCTTTTCTTCCTGATGCCCCTTCTCATCGTTCTCCTGCCTTCTTGGTCCATTCTCCTGCCATTTTCCCAGAAAGACTTAAATGATAACAATTGTCTCTTATGCCAAAGTCAGATGTGCTGGGTCTGACTTTTCAAGCGTCTCAACGGCACTATGACGCATTTTGCTCACATAACAGACAATAGTTGCTGTCTGGCATTTGACAAAGAAGAAATCACCTCAGAGTTTTCTACACATAGTTCTAGATATTTTCTTGTTTGAAGAAAAAAAGACAAACTTAAAAATCAAGGTGGTTTTTTTATTCATTTTGTTTCAGGTCTGAATAAACAAGAACAGTAATCCGACGCAGTCTCCCTCAGTCTCGCTCTCAGATACAAGATGTTACCATGGAAACAAGTGGCAGTGATTTTTGTCTGTCTGTTGCTGGTGGAGTCGAACGCTGTGAGTAACCATGGTAGCGGCGCAACAACACATACTACAAGGACATTCTGATGAAAGGAGCCAAGCCACTGGAGGTACTACGTCTTGGTGAAAATTGAGTTGGGGGGGGGGAATGGCTGTTTATCATGTTTAATTTGTGATGTGTTTATATCTTGTTTATTGTAATATAGAAGTGATGACAACAAAATTAAAGACCAGCTTTCACACAGGTGTCATGTTTAGACACCATCCTTGAGGAAAAATCGGGGAGTTGGAGCCCCCAGGGCAGTTCAGGGCTGTATAATTATGGCAATGTTCTGGTGGCTTCTGTAACGGCACTAGAACCATGTGTATCGGTGATTCCCTTTTTCAATGGATCATTCCAGTGACGTGGAGAGAGGGGGCGTCTGCTGCATAGGTAACAGCTTGCCCTTCATACATACTTGCCCAGGCTTTGCGCTCTAGAGACTAGAGTGCAACTCCATAGTCTTCCGAGACTGACAGATGCCCACATGAGCTGTAATCTATCAAATTCGGATTGCCTCATCTCTTTCAATTCAGTTCAATTCAAATATTTTATTATTGCTGTCATGCAGAGAAATTCATGTAGGTTTATGAACAAAAGGATTAAACATCTAGGGATAAAAGAATGAATTGTATACATGTATAAATATCATCACAGAACTCTTTTTTTCCGTCTTCTTCGTCTTTGAATGCTCAGATAGCAACCATTGTTGTCTGTCATATGGGTGAAAATATGTTGTACTACCATTAAAAGCCTTACAAGTCAGACCTAGCATATTCAACTTTTGTGTTGGAGAGAATTGTTTATCTTTTCAGTCTTTCTGGAAAAAAAAGGCAGGGGTATCGGCCAAGAAGGCAGAAAATAGACAAGAAGGATATGACAGGAAGAAACAGAAGGGAATAGAAAAGAAGGAATTCCTAGCACAAGCAGAATTTCCAGAGGATGGGGATGCTGTTTTCATACTCTGAAGCCCCGGGCATCCCTAAAGGGGGGGGTATCTATTTGTCAGCTTTTTCGTCACATTTTCTAACCAGAGAGTATATGTGCCTAGGCCTACACTGTTTCTTTTAGTGTCATTTTGATCATGACTGTTTTTAGCTCTTCTCTCTCCCTGTCAGTTCACTTTTCTCCTCCATCTTCCTCACCCTACTGAAGATGATAGGCCATCAGCTGGATCAGAGATTATTTCTAAACCCACATGGTTTTGGATTCCCTCCACATGTGCATGCCGTTTTCTGGGATTACTGTGACCTTCGTGTTTTATCCTGTCGTGTCATCCATTACCTTCACAACTTCCACATGGTGAAGTCATCCTACCCAGAGAGATCTGCTGTGACATAAAGTGGTAAACAATACAGTACAGTACAGTACAATACAATCAGTACAATACCCAGATTCTCCCACAGCCATCTGCAGTTTCAAGTCTGTTTTCGCCTTTTGTTTGTGCTTTCCTTGCACAGCACGCTGCCAATCTAGTGTTACTCAGTCAAGGGGAACGGGATAGCTTAGTGGTCAGAACATTGCGCTCGCAATTTGAAGACCCGGGTTTAGTTCCCGTTCAAGAGGATTTTTCCCCTGGAGTTAATATCAGTGCTGACTTCACTTTCCCAAAAGTCCTTTGGATGATACTATAAACCGAGGCCCCATAGGCAAACGCATGCAGAACGTCTTACTTGACTGACTTATGCCTGTGAGTTCCCTGGGGAACAAAGGGTTACAACAACACTCCTCCAACGGACTCGGTTCTGGGAAATCCTCTTCAGCTCGGCCCACGTCATTCCGGCTGCCTTCGTCTCTGCTTCAATGCTTCTACGCCAAGTCTGTTTTGGTCGACCTACTCTCCGCTTCCCTTGTGGGTTCAGTCAAGGGTCTGCCTGGTGATGTTTGAAGCAGGCTTGTGGAGAGTATGGCCGATCCATCGCAGACTGGTGTGTAGAGAAGAGGGTGATCCTGACCAGGCACTGGCTGCCATCTGTGCTCCCTCCTCCGCGTGTGACTGACACTGCCCTTCTTCCCACTGCTCTCTCTTGCTACCTGTGAAGAGCGTCATATGGCAGGAGTGCCTTTGTCATGCATTATTCATTATTATGTACATGTATAAAATTATATATACAGTAGCAGCAGCTTATGGCAGTTTGCACCTGCCCCCTATGGCTGGTACATCGATCCCTGTCTGTTGGGTACAGCTTGCTCCCACAACTGGCCTACATCAGTGCTGACTCCACTCCCCTCAAAAGTCCTTCCGATGAGACTATCAACCGATGTTCCAGTGTGTGAACGCTCTCAGAACATCTTGTGCACACGTTAAATCCTGTTCCGCTTTTTGGAAGAAAAAGCGTTGTGTGTCAGTGGGAATGGATGCAAAATTTACAAAACTGCATACACACTGGGACTGTATGTAAAAAGAAGACCTAACAAATCTGGGTATGGCTGTGGTAGGGAGATTGAAATGAGCAACATGGGAACAGCAGGATGGGGACGTCACAGATGATGAGGCAGCAAAAAAACAAAAAAAACTTTTTGTGTGTGAGAGTGGATTTTGCTTTAGTGTTCAAATTATAGTTTGAACCTTTGTTGGTGTTTTTGTTATATGTGAGAATGATAATATGCATCGTTGCCTATGTATACTTGAAAGTAGCATCGAGCGTGACTACCAAGTGGATGGATGACCGTTTGCGCGCCTTCGCTTCAGTACAGTCCCCCAGTTCACCCAGCTGTAAATTGGTACCTGCCCTCTTTAGGGTCAGTGAAGGTAAAGCAGCAAGGGAGAGGAGATGGGCACCGCCCTCACATGCTGGCCTCAAAAGAAGCTGAGGTCTCTGATGCCTAGCTCCCCTATGACCACACAGGTTATGGGACACCATTACCTTTACCTTTACCTTACTTGAGAGCAGAAATGTATCTGTGTTTCAGCCTGATGCCTACCTGTGTGCATCTTATGAAGTGGAGGAAGATGAAGCTTACATAGGTGAGTGATCTGTCAGTAGTTGTGTCTGAGTGTGCGAGTGTGTGTGGGTTTGTTGGTTTTTTGGGTGGTTTTTTTTGGTGGTTTTGGGTTTTTTTAAGGGGGGGGGGGGGGCGTTATACAGTGTGTGTTTGTGCATTTGTGTGTCTGTATATGTGTGTGTGCATGCATGCGTGTGTGCACACATGCATGCAGGATGGTCTGTGTGAATGTTTGTGTGTGTGTGTGGGGGGGGGGGGTGTATGCAGGAGGGGGAGGAGAGTAGAGTGAGAGGTGATCAAGAGTGTTTATGTGTATCTGAGTTTATGCATACATAATTGTGTGTGTGTGTTGCATGTTTATAAATTGAATACCAGTTTTGCAAGATGCATATTTGTGCACATACCCACATGCATTTGTGTGTGAAAGATTGCACAACAAAAGCTCATAAAGTAGAAGAAAAAAAACCTGGTATCAATTTTTTCCCAGTGGCATTTGAGGCCGAGGCATGTGTGTGTGTATAATTGCACAGCTAAACTCATAAAGTAAAAGAATAAAACAGCCGGTATCCAATTTCTTTTTGTTTTCAGTGGCATTTGAGGCCGAGGCTTTTGCAGACACTGCACATCACATTCTGATATACGGCTGTGAAAGTGGACCAGCCAGTAGACAAGATTTCTGGTTTGTATGTTAGTTATCCTGACAGTATATGCTGGGGAGAAAAAAAACCCATATTTTTTGTTTTGTTTTTAACAATTTATGTTGGTAGGAAATGACAGTATTCCTAATGAGCTAAAAAAAAATTTTCTCATTTTGTGATTATAAGAAATGGCAGTACTCCAGATTTTTAAAGAGATGTTTTCCCTTTTATCTTAGCAAGAAATACTGATATTTTTATCGAGCAAACAGGGTTTTTACCCCCCTTTTTGTTCAGGTCACTTTTCATCTAGATGATGTTTTTCTTGTTTGGTGCTGTTGCAGGTGTTCACATTTTGTCCCTTGATCAGGACAATTATACAATATACCCATCAGTTATACAGTATACTCATTTTTGTTTTTATACGCACAAACCTCACCCTGGGTGAACCTGGAAGCTCTGTCTTGAGGAATGACAAGAAAAGAATGGATGAATTAAAAAAAGACTATGGAGAAAGTAATTTTAATCATCCTAGTGTTTCCCCCTGGTGGAATCAGTGGTCAAAAATTCACATGCCCTTAGAGGAGGGGAGAGGTGAGAGTTTGATCCCTGTGTGAGCCTGATTCTTTATTTCTTCTCCCTTCCATTACACTGTGGGTGGTGTGGTCTGGGTGCTAGTTTTTCAGCAGAGACGATAAACAGAGGTCCCCTGAGCAACATGTTATTATCTAGCCCACATTAGAGAACCCATGTCAACAAGAGAGGTTATGCTTGCTGTAGAAAAAAGCCACCTTCCTAGGGAAATGAATATTTGCAGAAAGGATTTTTTTTTTTAAATAAGCGGTGCTGTTCTTGTGGTGATACACTCTCCCCAGAGAGAGCAGCCCAAATTTTGCATAAAGAAATTATTTGTAACTGAAAGTGGTATACAATACAGTACATTACAAAACAATACAACACAATACAATACGATCAGGGGACGGGATAGCTCAGCGGTCAGAGCACTCACTTTCCCCCAACCAAGGGTAAGCAGCTTCAAGTGTGGTTACCATTGGATGGTGACATTTGCGCACCTTGGCTTCAGTACAGTCCCCAGTTTACCCAGCTGTAAATGGGCACCTGTCTCTGTAGGGTCAGGGAAGGTAAAGCAGTGAGGGAGAGGAGATGGGTGCCGCCTCAACATGCTGGCCCCTAGAGAAGCTGAGGTCTCTGACGCCTCGCTCTCCTCAGACCACCTAGGTTAAGGGACACCTTTACCTTTACCTTTGTACAAGACAATACACTATTCAAACACATAGCCTTTGCCTCCAAGACTGAGAATCAGAAGACTATCATTATGTGTACGTTGGAAGTAATAGCATGGATTACTTCATATTTTTTCTCTGTATGTGTGCGTGCATGTGTGTGTGTGTGCGTGCGTGTGTGTGTTTGTGTGTGTGTGTGTGTGTGTGTGTGTGTGTGTACATGCATGTATGTGTGTGTGTACATGCATGTGTGTGTATGTGTGTATTGGCACATATTCATGCACTTACGCATGTATGTTATGTATGTGCACACAGGTCTTGCCCCCCTATGTGTCGGCGTGGGGAGTCACAGATCATGTTTGCCTGGGCGAAAAACGCTCCCCCTACACACCTTCCCCCTGGTGAGTGTGCTGTCCCAGTGGTCAGTGTCTGTCACCTTGTACCTACCCCCTCCCCCCCATCCTCTGTTCTTTTCTGTGAGCAAACAAAAGTTGCAGGGGGGGGGGTAGCCTAGTTGTTAGAGTGACTTTTTTCTTCTTTTTTTTGCTGCCTCATTTTCTCTGATGTCTTTGTCCTGCTGTTCCCACGCTGCTCATTTCATTCTCCCCGCCACAGCCATACCTGTATTCCTTATGTCTCATCCTTAGGATCAGAAGTCCACAGGGAGCCCATGAATATTAGGCCGCCATTGGGCCACAAGCCAGAGGGGCCCTGCGCTTCTGCTGGGTCACTTTGGTGGTGTTCAGTAGTGTCTGTTCTGAGCTAACATACGCAGGACACCACCTACTAAGCCCCCTACTAATGACAGTATCAGCTCAGTCGCAGAGCCAGACTGAGTTGCCCACCAGAGGTGGCGACCACCACAACATCTGTCCTATGACTGTCCTCCACGAACCTCCAACCCCACAGGCTTTGACACAAACTCACCACAGGCACAGAGGTGTATGGGGAAACCGAATTTGAGGTCACTATGAGACTAGAGCAACTGGGACCACCAAATCGGAGGCAGGTTTTTTTTAATTGCATGATGGTCAGTGGTAATGAGGAGGATGTAATGATGCTGCTGTGGAAGTGCATCTGCTTTTAGACTACTTGACAGGGTTGTACTCTACGCTTACTGTCATAATATATCCCAGCATCAACTGGGCCCTAGAGATACAAACACCTGCATTGTTGGTCAGGTAATTTGAGTAACACTCTCAAATTCAAATCCAAAAAGTGGATTAAGCTTGACTGTGTGGTCCCAGTCTCCCCACTGAGCCCACAGCACACTCACTCTGGGTAGGAGCCAGCCGGAGTCCAAAAAATCCCTATGATTCTTATGGGATTCAAACCTGTGACCTTCCAGTCTGAAATCCAAGGTGATAAACACTGCGCCATGGTGGCTGGTTCGGTTAGAGTGACCTAATCTTCCAAAAGGTGGAACAGGTTTTGATATGTGCGCAAGATGGTCTGCTTGCATTTCTGCACATGACTTTGGTTTATAGTCTTATCCAAAGGATTTGGGGGGGGAATGGAGTTGGCACTGATGGGGGTGGGGGGGAATCCTATCAAATAGGTGCCTGAGTGATGTCTTGAACCCAGGCTGTCAGATCATAATGCCAATGCTTTAACCACTAGGCTACCCCGCCCTGCCACAGATTAGTGGCATTTTCTTTTGTTCAGTTACTTTGTCTTTGTTCCTGATGTTGATGTAGACACCTGGTTTCTGTTCTGCAGGAGTGGGGTTGAGGATTGGCCGGAAGACCTCCATCAAAACCATTGTGGTGCAGATACACTACGCCAAAGCCTTCAAAGGTAAAGGTTGAACAGTTGTACCCTGGACAGATACACTACGCCAAAGCCTTCAAAGGTAAAGGTTGAACAGTTGTACCCTGGACAGACACATTATGCCAAAGCGTTCAAAGGTAAAGGTCGAACAGTTGTACCCTGGACAGATACACTACGCCAAAGCCTTCAAAGGTAAAAGTTGAACAGTTGTACCCTGGACAGATACATTATACCAAAGCATTCAAAGGTAAAGGTCGAACAGTTGTACTCTGGACAGATACATTACGCCAAAGCCTTCAAAGGTAAAGGTTGAACAGTTGTACCCTGGACAGATACATTACGCCAAAGCGTTCAAAGGTAAAGGTTGAACAGTTGTACCCTGGACAGATACATTACGCCAAAGCGTTCAAAGGTAAAAGTTAAACAGTTGTACCCTGGACAGATACATTACGCCAAAGCCTTCAAAGGTAAAGGTTGAACAGTTGATTTTTTGTTGTTGGCCAAAGCGTTCAAAGGTAAAGGTTGGCACAATTGTACCCTGGACAGATACTGTTGCTGAGTGGATAAGAATGTTTGACTTCCATCCTGTGGGTCTATGAAGTCATGGGTTCGAATCCGGACAGTTGTGACTGTTGATTTATTTTGTCCCTCGGCTAGAGTTTGGAGGTACACCAATGGTGAGATTTTGTGATTATGTGACTGTTTTTTTACCCATCATTAAGGTAGCTGCATTCTGACTGTGGGGATGGTTTGTGTGCAAGTTTTAAAAAAAAAACTTGGCATCTGTTCCTACTGGCACGGAATGTTTTCTTTTTCTTTTTGGTTGTTGTTGGGTTTGGTTTTTTTTATTGTATTGGTAGTAATTATGGTATGTGACTTAACATTTGCTCTGCCTTCTGTATTATCCATATCATATTTGTGGTAAAAGTTGAGGAGATGAGCCTCATAAACAGATGTACCCTGTAGTAAAGAATAATGTTCGCTATACTGAATCGTGATATGAAGTTCAACTTAAACTTCACTCTTATACTTCTATCTGTCTATCTATCTTTCCCTTAGTCTGATGACCATGGGGGCACCCCTGAGACTTGACAACTAGTTCCTTCCCTTCCTCTCTATGTTCTGCCTTTCTCAGGGTTTTATACTAGTTCTGTCCATTCGCTGATGTTGTCCTCCCATCTCTTATACTTACATTACCTATTACTGCATCACTTTACATTACATTACATTATAAAATTCCCAACCAGATTTTCCAACCTGCAGGGAAAAAAATCCACAACACCATACCATTTTAATAGTCTTCATTTTCAAATTGTACAGCCACCATTCAAAGTCACCATTCCAGATCAGACATTTATAAGTTCTGAATAGCTATTGTGTATGTGTTGGATATCAGGGTGTTAAGGTAGGGAATTCCTGACATTGGCAACAATGGGAGTATGCTTTTGTTTCAGTGACTGACAAACCAGACACATCCGGCATACGACTTCATCTCTCCAAGGAAAAGTCTGTATAGTTTTGTTTGTTCAGAGTTGGGGGGGTTTGGGGGGGGGGGGGGGGTTGTTGCTGGGTTGAAACACTGTGTGTGTGTGTGTTTTAGTGTGTGTGTGTTGTGTTGTGTGTGTGTGTTTAGTGAGTGTGTGTGTGTGTGTGTGTGTGTGTGTGTGTGTGTGTGTGTGTGTGTGTGTGTGTGTGTGTGTGTGTGTGGCGTGCGTGTGTGTGCGTGCGTGCGTACGTGCATGTGTGACAGTATGCACTTGCTGTCTGACTGCAAGCATAATGCTTTAACCACTAGGCTCTCCCACCCCCTTACTCTTGTGTGTTTGGTTGGTTGGTTTCACTTTGTGTTTTGTTGCCACATATTGTGCAATGAATGCTACAGTTGAGTGGATAGAACATTTGACTTAACAACCTTCTGGGGCCATGAAGCCCTGGGTTCGAATCTCTGCAGCAGTTGTGGAGAAGAATGGGTGGGGATTTTTACCAGCTCCCAAGTAGACTTCTAAGGGAAGACCTGCCGGTGCCCTAATTTCCTTTGTGTATAGAGGCAAAGCCAGGTAACCTTATACCTCTCCAACTTGATCCTTTGTGTATAGCGGCAAAGCCAGGTAACCCTATACCTCTCCAACTGGATCCTTTGTGTATAGAGGCAAAGCCAGGTAACCTTATACCTCTCCAACTTGATCCTTTGTGTATAGAGGCAAAGCCAGGTAACCTTATGCCTCTCCAACTTGATCCTTTGTGTATAGAGGCAAAGCCAGGTAACCTTATACCTCTCCAACTTGATCCTTTGTGTATAGAGGCAAAGCCAGGTAACCCTATACCTCTCCAACTTGATCCTTTGTGTATAGAGGCAAAGCCAGGTAACCTTATACCATACCTCTCCAACTTGATCCTTTGTGTATAGAGGCAAAGCCAGGTAACCCTATACCTCTCCAACTTGACCCTTTGTGTATAGAGGCAAAGCCAGGTAACCCTATACCTCTCCAACTTGACCCTTTGTGTATAGAGGCAAAGCCAGGTAACCTTACACCTCTCCAACTTGACAGAATGGGAATATGTTGCTGTTATTCAGATGGTGAGTTGATATCAGATAATCAAAGCCACGTGACTTTATACTCCTTCAACTTTGCAGGGAAATATTGTTGTTGTTCTTATTCATGTTAGGAGACCCTGCTCACTGTTTTCCTTACTTATTTTTTCGGTTATGTATGGTATATGTTTGCAGACAGAAATACGTGGCTGGTGTATTTCTCCTCCTGTCCTACAACTTTGCCATCCCGCCCAACCAGCCAAGTAAGTTTGTTGT
>CM060334.1:3843782-3868782 GCA_030674155.1 Stramonita haemastoma
GTCTGAAGTCTCTCTCTCTGTGTTGTAACTTTATAGTTTTTGGGTGGGGTTTTCTTGGTTAACTTGCTTGTTTGCTTGCTGCTTCATTTCTGTTTGTTTTTGTTTAAGTGGATTTTGGTTTTTGTTTATTTTCTGTGTGTGTGGGTGGGTTTTTTTTTTTTTTTTTGTTGTTGTTTTTTGTTAGATAGATGGCTTGATGAAAAAAAAGCAACTTTATTGCTTACTCAATGTATCATCTGGAAATAAAATATTGATTTGATTTGATTTGATCTCTCTCTTTCCTCCTTTCCTCCCCCTCCCCCTCTCTCTCCCCCTCTCTCCCCCTGTCACCAGAGCTACAGGCAATGACGAGATGTGCAACTTCTACATCATGTTCTACACGGACTCCTCAGTGGAGGTGCCCACAGGGCAGTGTGGGGGGGTGGAGTCCCAGGCCCTGCTCAAACACCTGCCCTGGGCTCTGACGTCACCCTGCCCCCAACCCCTGCTGGAGGGCCGCAGCTCCGGTCATCATCACCATCATCATGCCATGCCCACGTCGTCATCGTCAGTGGCATCATCGACGTCGACGCACGGTGTTGGGAAAGTTACTGCTGGGAATTTGTCTGGTGGAGGTCATGGTGAGTGGGTTTTGAGAGTAGGGGGGGTGTGGGGGATTGTGAGGGGGGGGGGGGTTGAGGGAGGGGGGGGGAGAGGGGGTGTTGGTGAGGGAAGAGGGGTGGGGGTGGTGTTGATGTGGTATGGTGTAAGGATGTGGGGTGATGGTGGTTGTGGTGGTGGTGTCTGGAATAATCAGAATAAATATATAAATAGGTAGAAGGAAGGGGGGGTGCTAAATGTAGCACTGTGGACTGAACGATGTTGGGTTTGTGTGCTGTGTGTGAGCAGTGTCGCTGTCAGGGCGTTTGCAGTACCAGAGCCCCTGGCCCACAGACAGCCTGCAGATGGGGCAGGTGGGGGGTGTGGCCACTGACCTCACGGGTAACATCTACATCTTCCACAGAGGAAAGCGGGTCTGGGACGTGAAGTGAGTCTGTCATGATGTCTGTGTTGTTTGTTTCCAAAGATTTGGGGGGGGGAGGGGGTGTCTTTTTTGGTTTGGTTTATCGGGGGGGATGGGATAGCTCAGTGGTCAGAGCGCTCGCTTTCCCAGGTCAAGTAAAACAGCATGGAGCGTGGTTACCTGTTGGATGGGTGACCGTTTGCGCGCCTTGGCTTCAGTACAGTCCCCCAGTTCACCCAGCTGTAAATGGGTACCTGCCCTCTTCAGGGTCAGGGAAGGTAAAGTAGTGAGGGAGAGGAGATGGGTGCCGCCCTCAACACGCTGGCCCCTAGAGAAGCTGAGGTCTCTGACGCCTCGCTCCCCTACAACCACAGAGGTTATGGGACACCTTTACCTTTACCTTTTAACCTTGTTGGGGGGGAGAGGGAGGTGGGTCTTTGGTCTTTTTTGGTTTGGTTTCTTTGGGGATTTATTTATTTATTCATTCATTTGTTTTATATCGAGGATAATGGAATAAGCACTCATGTGCTTTTTTACATCCAGTCCCTGTGTGTATGTAGTTTTGTAAATTTTGTCATTTGTTCCCACCAGCACACAATGGCCTTCTCTTGCGAAAAGTGGAACAGGATTTAACGTGGGCTTAAGATATTCTGCGTAGGTTCACACATGGGACCTCGGTTTATAGTCTCATCTGAAGGACTTTTGGGGAGAGTGGAGTCAGCACTGATATTAATTAACTCCATGGGGAAAATCCCTTTGAACAGGATTTGAACTCGGGTCGTCAGATAGGGATGCCAGGGGCCTGTCAGTATGTGGCAACACAGTGTTATCTGGCTCAAAATGAGGGTGAGGTGTGTGTGTGATTTCAGATCCTTCCACAGAAACAACACCTTCAAGGACAAGAACAGCCCCATCCAGGAGGACACCGTCATCGTCCTGTCTCCTGAGGGACACCTCCTTCGCAAGTTTGGCAAGAATCAGTAGGTTCATTTTTTTCTCTCTTTTAGTAGGTCAGTAGGTAGTTCATTTTTTTCTTTTAACTCATTTCTTCCCGTGGCAAGAGTCCCTCGTGACTTACTCATTGTTTCACAGAGCCTGCGGAATGAGGGGCTCTTGTTTGATCGTTACTTTAGGTTTTGATAAATATTTTTGGCCTTGAGGTTATTTTCCTAAGTTGGTCTTTCTTTCTCTCTGGTTTTTCGTTCCCACTGTTTTGTGTGTGTTAATTCTATCTTTAGAAAAAATGTTATTTTTCCTTTTTTTTCTTTTCTTTTTACATTAACCCTCTTCCATTCGCTTTTCTGACCAAGAAACTCCTCCTAGTATTCGGAAAATTTCAATCTTTTTCTAGTAAAACACAGTTCCTTAGTAATATACACCACCATATAAAAACTACTGATAGTAGAGTCTTGAAATTTGACAGGAATGTTCATAAGTTGTCATAGTTTACTTTGCATCAAAATTTGACAGTCCTGCTTATATATGTCGTGTTGCTGTCCCCCTTTTTGTCACCAAATCAAGGTGACAACATGTTCACTTCATGCTGTTAGTAAAATAATATGCTCTAACATGCACATCATGCACTAGTATGAGTCAAAATTTAAAAAAAAATAGTGTCCTACCTACAGGCCCTCTGTAGGATTCCACGTCAGGGTAATCGATTGAATAATACACATCACATGAAGATTGTCACCAAGTCCATTGTCTGGGATTGTACAGTTTTTCTACATACTAAAGAGAAATAAAAAATACGCAAACACGGTACATTATTTATTCACGGGATGGATTGCGTCGTGCCTTGAACTGGGCTTTGATGTCATTGAGAAAGGGCCTGATCTTGTAGAGAGGGTCGTACTGGGGGCTGTCACGTCCAGGTGTGTCACTTGTGTCTCTCAAATGAAAATATTGATTCAGCTTCAAAAATCTTGTTTTGGGCATGACAGTACTGATCCATGAGTGAGAAAACTTGGGGTCAGTGGACCAGTACATATGTATTCTGGGCAGACGATTGATTCCCATCATTATCAGTATAGACAGGTAAGGCCTGATCTCCTCAGGTGTTGTGTCTGTCCACAAAGGATCAGAAGCCACACCTCTAGCAGCGATCTTTTGTTTGGCATACTAATTTGTCTCATCTGCCGCACTACGAAAAAAAGTTGGGGAAACAAACAGAAAAAAATAATCCAGGGGCTTAGCACTGAGCGGTAGTGTGTGTACAGGGCCTGCAGGCAACTGAAAATCTTTCACTGCCAGCGCTGTGTGCGCCGCGCGCCACGTCGTCTGCAAATTTAGTAGTGGAATGTTGTCTTCAGGGTCACTTTCTACTGCATAATCCTCATCTATTTCATCCCTTCCTTCTTCAGTTTCAATTTCAACATCAGATTCTCTATTCTGTTGTCTTTCAATCTCCTCAACTTGACGCATAATTTCGTCAATTTCATCTTCTGGAAAATCTTCCCACATTTCATCTTCGTGCTTTGCCGCCATTCTTAACTATGAGAAAATGTGTGAATGAAAATGAGAGACGCTGACTAATTTCTTGAGAAGGGAAGGATGTGTGGTGCCAAAAATAGTACTGAAAAGCCATTGGGCTATCCTTACTATAGCGGGAAAAGTCACTCATGGTGTGTGTGAACTTGTTCATGCTCAGAGCGTGATGGAAAATACCACTGGCCGCGAGCGATTCTCGGCATGCTGCGGCACGATAAAATAAATGGGGCCTTTTCCGAAAAGCCCGCTGCGGCATTAGAAAATGGGAGAGGGTTAACAAAGATTGCAATGTTAATTTTCATTTTCTATTTTATACCACTTTATGTCACAGCAGATTTTTCTGCATGAAATTCAGGCTGCTCTACCTGGGGAGAGCGCGTTGCCCTAAGTGTAGTGCCTACCCATTAGTACACCATAAGCTACAAGTTTGTTGTTGCTATGACTCCAGAATGCTGTTTGTTTTCAGTATGTGTTCCTACTACTGAATGAAAACTATTTAACCCTCTTAGTCCCAAACCGAGATTTGCCAGGATTGAATAATTGCCGCCCCCCCCCCCCCCCCCAATCACAAACCGGGATTTACACACAGTAGATATCCCTCACGCTGTGACCATCACTAATTGCTACCACATGTCAAAGCTCTATCAGGCTAGAGATAGAAACCCTGCTGAGTCTGGAAGTAATTATAGCTGCTGGTATACATGTACTTAGAAGTAGGAAAATGCGAGCGAACATGTGTGCCTGACCTGATTTTGTGATGGAATGCAAAATCTAGGGGCAGTTTGTGTTCAGAGAATTGGAATGCAAGAGGGTTAAGCCAAAGAGGTCATAGAGGAGGGTCTGTGTTTCAGACATTACCTGCCCCAAGGCATTGAGGTGGATGATGCAGGTAACATCTGGCTGACTGACGTCGCTCTACACCAGGTAAGACTCAACCTCACAACACTTTATCAGTTACTACCTTTTTTTTTCGGTGGCCACTATAGCCGAGTGGTTAAGACCATCTGACTTCAATCACATGGGTTCACTGAAGTCGTGGGTTTGAATCTCAGTGGTGGCATGTGATGAATTAAGGATGAAGATTTATAAGATCTCCCAGGTCAACGTCAAGTGTGGACCTGCCAGTGCCTTTATTCCTTTTGTGTATATTTACATTGCAGAAGATGATATATGCCTGTTAAAGAGCCTGTAGTTTATGTCAGCGTTCGGTGGAATATGGAAACATGAACATACCTAGCAAGCAACCTGTACTGTGAAATGAGCTGTTCTGAAGTCTGAGTGGTGTGTGTGTGTGTGTGTGTGTGTGTGTGTGTGTGTGTGTGTGTGTGTGAAAGTCAAATTCAAAGTCAAACTTATATTTTCAGATGATACATTGAATAAGCAGTGCAATTGCTTTTGTGTGTGTGTGTGTGTGCATGCAAATATATGTGTGTGTTTGCTTGCGTGCGTGCATGTGCGCACATACATTCAAGGGTACCTGATGATCAATGTTTGCAGGTATTGAGAATCCCTGCAGGAGGCACACAGCCTAACCTGGCTGTGGGGGAACGGTTTGTCAGTGGCTCAGACAACACTCACTTCTGCAAACCCTCTGATGTGGCCGTCCTGAAGTCTGGAGAATTCTTTGTGTCCGATGGGTGAGAACAGTGATTCAATTTTATGTTTGACTTTGTGTGTGTGTGTGATATCTTCAGTAAAACATTCTTCACATTTAGTGATTTTAGATGTGTGTCTCAAAGTCAAAGTCAAAGTCAAAATTTTATTTCCAGATGGTACATTGAGTAAGCAATAAATTTGCTTTTTTTTTTTAATCAAGCCATCTTTTTTCGGGTTTGAGTTTGTGTGTGTGCATGTGTGCGTGCGTGTGTGCGTGTGTGTGTAGAGGGGCAGGGGGTGTTGTTGTTTGGTCATAGCATTTTGGGGGGGTGAGGAAAGGTGTTATGTTTTTGTTTGGGTTTTGTTCTTTGGGTTTTTTTTTTAATTTTAGGGGGGGGAATGGTTGGAGGCTTTGAGGAGGGAAGAGGTTTGAGTGAGGGGAAGGGGGGTTGTTTTTTGTTAGAAGCAAGTCCCAGTCTGTCGAGTTGCTTGGCTATGTAGGCAGCTATACTCTGATTTCAGAGAATTTTCATGTTGGTTCTGAAAAAAAACAACATGTTTTGTTATTACTATAGTATAGAGATGGTGGCTGAAAGTGGTGTTTCCCTTTTCTTTTTTTTTTAAAATTTTGTCCACAAGAAGGGGGTGGAATTGGGTTTGAGTTTGTTGTGTGTGTGAGGGAGGGTGGGTGTCAACTTTGGGCTAGTTTTTCTTTGTTTTCTGCTGTTGTTTTATTGATGGTTGGTGGGTGCGGCGAGGAGATTGTTTGTGTGCTGACTTTGGTATCATAGCAGTTGTTCTTGTTGTTATGTTTCTAGACAGTGTATAAGGAATGTACTAACCTGCTTATCTATTCCTTGATTTCTCTCAGGTTCTGCAATTCCCGCATTGTGAAGTTTTCCCCGCAGGGTCACTTTCTGAAGCAGTGGGGAGACAGAAGCCCTCCTGGTAAGTCTGGCTCTGATTTTGGTTTGTTTGTTTTTTTTGGGGGGAGGGATTCAGTATGTTAAAATATGAAATACTGCAGGGTTTTTTTTCTTCTTCTTCTTCTTCTTCTTCTTCTTCTTCTTCTTCTTCTCTCTCTCTCTCTCTCTCTCTCTCTCTCTCTCTCTCTCTCTCTCTCTCTCTCTCTCTCTCTCTCTCTCTCTTCTCTTTCTCTCTCTCTCTCTCTCTCTTTCTCTCTATCTCTCTCTCTCTTTCTCTCTCTCTCTCTCTCTCTCTCTCTCTCTCTCTCTCTCTCTCTCTCTCTCTCTCTCTCTCTCTCTCTCTCTCTCTCTCTCTCTCTCTCTTTTTTCTGATTTTTGTCTTCTGATCGAGTGCATTTTTATTACCTTATCATATATAGTATCCTTATTCTTGTGTGTTGTTTGGTACTGCATAAAGTTTTATTGTTTAGTATCTTTTCATCTTGATGTATCCCTGAAAAGGGCGGGGACTGGATGTAAAAAAGCACATGAGTGCTTATCTATTATCCTCGAATAAAATACTTTGCCTTGCCTTGCCTTGCCTTGCCTCTCTCTCTCTGTCTCTCTGTCTCTCTGTCTCTCTGTCTCTCTGTCTCTCTCTCTCTCTCTCTCTCTCTCTCTCTCTCTCTCTCTCTCTCTCTCTCTCTCATGTTTACCTCTCTCTCTGTGTTTCTCTCTGTACCAGAGAGGGGTCAGGCAGGCCCCAGTCAGTTCTTCATCCCGCACAGCCTGACCTTGGCCCCTGACCTCCACACGCTCTGCGTGGCTGACCTCCACAATGGGCGTGTCCAGTGCTTTGACCTGGAGGGCCGCTTTCGCTTCAGCATCAAGCACCCGCAGTTCGGACCTACCCTCACTGCTGTGGATTACTGTCCTATGTATGGTAAGTGATGGGGAAAAAAGTAAAAAAGGATGGGGTGGGGGAAGTGGGGTAGGGTGGGGGTGAGAAGGGGGAGGCGGTTGGAGGAAAGAATGAAATTTCTTTCTTTTGAAAATTTTTTTCTTTTTTTTTTTAGGTTGAGGATAGTGGAATAAGCACTCATGTGCCTTTTTTTACATCTTTTATTGTATTATCATTATTTTTATTTTACTCTTTTATTTCGAGGATAATGGAATAAGCACTTGTGTGCTTTTGTTACCTCGAGTCCCCGTGTGTATGCAGTTTTATCAATTTTGTCATCCGTTCCCTCCAGCACATAATGACCTACTCTTTGGAAAAGTAGAATGGGTTTTAACATGTACGCAAGATATTCTGCGTGCGTTCGCACATGGGACCTCAGGTTATAGTCTCATCTGAAGGACATTTTGGGAGAGTGAAGTCAGCACTGATGTTAACTCCAAAGGAGAAATCCTCTTGAACGAGATTCAAACCTGGGTCAGCAGATCATGAGTGCATCACTCTAAATACCAAACTATTCTGTCCCTGTGTGTTTGCAGTTTTGTAAAATTTTGTCGTCTATTCCCGCCAGCGTACAATGGTGCTGGCCTACTCTTCCAAAAAGCAGAACAGGTTTTTAATGACTGATGGTGTACTGGTTGTCAGGAGGCCTGCTGTTTGCGTGTGAATGGAGGGGAGGGGGGTCACGTGAAGGGCTTCACCTTCAGCCTGCCCTCCCAGACACTGCTGGAGACCTGGAACATGCCCCCTCCTCTGGTGTGTATAACAAAATGAACAGGGAGGGAGGAAGACATGTGTGTGTTTGTGAAAGGGGAGAGGGAATTTGATGGGTGTAGTTTGATTGGTAAAAGTGTGTGGGGGGGGGGGTTGGTTTTGGGGGGCTTTTTTTGTGGGGGGTGAGGGGAGATTGTGTGTGATGGCGCAGATACATGTACAAATGCCTGAATGCGAGTGAGCAAGCTTAAACAAGTGTGCTTATGTGCACATACGTGCGTACATATGGACAACATTGCCAGAGGTGTGGCGTGTTGGTTTTATAGAATACATGCTCGCATACACAGGTATATGAAAGAGTATGGAATGAGGTGCTGTGCACACATATATGTTTGGGCATGTGGTTGCTTGCTGTGTATGACCTTGCACATACAAGACAGGATAGCTCAGTGGTCAGAGCACTCGCTGTCCCCTGGCTAAGGTTAAGCAGCATTGAGCATGGTTACCAGGTAGATTTGTGACTGTTTGCATATCTTGGCTTCCGTACAGTCCCCCAGTTCACCCAGCTGTCACTGGGTACCTGCCCTCTTTAGGGTCAGGGAAGGTAAAGCAGTGAGGGAGAGGAGATGGGCCCCGCCTTCAATATGCTGGCCCCTAGAGAAGCTGAGGTCTCTGATGCCTTGAGATAGGATTTTGTTCATTTGTTTAAGGGTTTATTATTGTGTCAGTTGGGTTCCTCTTTGTGTGTGGAAGGCACCTTATGGGGGGAGTTAAGTGGGTGAGGAGTGTGCTCTCTTTGGCATTTTTCTTTGGGGGGGGGGGGTGTCTTTTGTTGTTTCTCTTTTGTTTGTTTTTTTGTTGCCTTTTTGTTGTTGTTTTGTGTGTGTGGGAGGGGGGGGGCAAGATTTTTGTGTTACTACCATTTTTTTGTTCATATCATCCTGTGCAGAGTTTGATCTCCCCACAAGATGTGGCTGTGGATGCGAGAGGCCATGCGGTCTATGTGGCAGAACAGAAACCCCCTGCCATCAGAAAGTTCGTTCGTAACCTCACCAACACCACTACAACCACTCTATCCGGTGCCACTGTGGCAGGGAGCCATGTATCTGCCAGCACCACTGCTAGTTCCACCCATCCCTCTTCCTCCTCTTCTTCCCCTGCTTCTACCACTCCCCTTACCACCACCACCACCACCACCCCCACTCCCACCACCACCACCTCCACCTCCACCACCACTACGACCACTGTTCCCATTCTTCCCCAGTACCACGACCGTCCATGCTTCTAAGACAGGTGCTGTGAGAAGATAATGGATGGAGATTTTGTGTTTGTGCCTGTCTGTCTTTTCGTTGTTTTTTGGTTCAACATTCTGGGTTGGAAGGGGGGGGGGGGGGGGGGGGGTTGGTGCTGTGAATATCTTTTACTCAGTTGAATAAGGAATTAAATGTGAATTTTTTAAAAAAATTTTAACTATGAGAATCTGAATATGGTTGAAGATTCCCACACAGTTGTCAGTTTCCCCCTACTTTCGGCTGCTCTCAGCTGTTATCCATCCTATCCCAGCTGGGGCCAGTTAGTGCTGATTATAGCAGGAACTGACCACACTTGGACTTGGGAAAAGGAAAGGGGCGTGCTAATTTTAGCACCAGTTCCTGGACCCTTTGACTAAAATATATTGGATTTGCGCGCTGTGGGCCCATTCAAAGGAAGATTTCCCCCTGGAGTTAACATCAGTATCGACATCACTTCCCTGAAAGTCCTTTGGATGAACCTATGAACTGAGGCCCCATGTGCGAGTACACTCAGAACATCTTGTGCACATGTTAAAATCCGCTCTACCTTTTGGAAGAGTAGGCCATTGCGTGGCAATAGAAATGGATGATGACATTTCTATATTTTTTTAAATACATGCACTGTGGTGTCATGTTTAGATATCATCCCTGAACTCAGAATGTGGCTGCCTTAATGGTGGGTAAAAACATTCACATATGCAGAATCTCACCATTGGTGAACCTCGGAGCTTGAGCCAAGGAACAAAACAAGATGTTTTTAAAAACTAAAAGAATGGTGACAGTTTTTTGTGTGTGGTTTTTTTCCTCAGCTAGAGCTCAGAAATTCACCAATAGTTAGATTTTGTGTATGGACCATTTTTATGGGGGCCAAGATAGCTCAGTGGTCAGAGCATTCGCTTTTCCCAAGTCAAAGTTAAGCAGCATTGAGCGTGGTTACCAGTTGGATGGGTGACCGTTTGCACACCTTGGCTTCAGCACAGTTCCCCAGTTCACCCAGCTGTAAATGGGTACCTGCCCTCTTTAGGGCCAGGGAAGGTAAATCAGCGAGGGAGAGGAGATGGGCGCCGCCCTCAATATGCTGGCCCCTAGAGAAGCTGAGGTCTCTGACGCCTCGCTCCCCTACGATCACAAAGGTTATGGGACACCTTTACCTTTACCTCACCATCAAGACAGCCGCATTCCATCTCTGGGGACGATGACAATAATAATAATAATGATAATAATATATATATATATATATATTATATATATATATATATATATATATATATATATATATATAATACTAACACACCAAATCTTCTCTTTTTCTCTTCTTTTCTTTCAGACAAGAGTGTCCCAGAAGGGGAGAGGCATGCCAGTCAGGGGGGGAAGTCAGAACCAACGATGAGGAAGGAGAAGGTGGGGGTGTCCCCTTACCTGCTGGCAGGCCCTCTGGTGGCTGTGCCCCTGTGTGTGCTGATGCTGTACGTCATCATCCGCCTCCAGAGCAAGCCAGGTCAGTCTGGTGATGATTCTGATGTTGATGTTGCTTCTGCTGTTGCTGCTGTTGTTGCTGATGCTGTTGTTGTTGCTTCTGCTGTTGCTGCTGTTGTTGCTGATGCTGTTGTTGTTGCTTCTGCTGTTACTGCTGCTGCTGTTTCTTCCAGAAGACCAATGTTGTGAACTGGATTTTGGGGGGTTGTCATTATTCCTTAGCTACAGCTCTGAGGTTCACCACTGTTGAGATTTTTATGTACATGGTCATTTTTGTCCATTATGAAGATAGCCCGCATTCTGATTTTGGGGATGTATGCTGGGTATTGGTTTTCTTCTTCATGTCAAGGGTGGAGGACCGTGGGGAGTGGAGGAAGCTGGTTGCAAAATCGTCAGTAGTGCCCCCGTGGTCTGCGGGACTACTGGACAGGTGAAAGTGAAGGAAAGTTGGATATGTTCGCGTTTCTGTAACACTGACATGAATTATGGTATCTCTAAAAAAAATGCTTGCACACTCCTGTTGTGTTTATACATCCCTGAACTCAGAATGCAGATACCTAAACAGTGGCCAAAAATGGTAGGTAAGGTAGGTAAAGGTGCCCCATAACCTGTGTGGTCGTAGGGAAGCAAGGCATCAGAGACCTCAGCTTCTCTAGGGGCCAGCATGTTGAGGGCGGGGTACCCATCTCCTCTCCCTCGCAGCTTTACCTTCCCTGACCCGAAAGAGGGCAGGTACCCATTTACAGCTGGGTGAACGAGGAGACTGTACTGTAGCTAAGGCGCGCAAACGGTCACCCAAAAAATGGTAACACACGCAAAAATCTCACCATGAATAAATCTCAGAATCCTAGTCAAGAAACAAAGACAAAAACAACCAAAAATGACCTTTTTCTTTCTCTGTCTCTCTGTCTGTCTTGCCTCACCCAGAATATTGCCGGTGCTGTCGCCCGAAGGGAGTGTCGCTGTCGGACTGGGTGAAGAATTCTCGCCAAGGCTTCGACCCTCTGCTCCAGCCTCCGAGCGAAGACTCCGACTCAGAGAACGACATGTTCATGAAGCCCAAGTGCTCCAACGGCTCCAAAGTGCAGCTAGACTGAGAGCATTGTACAGCCACGGAGCTGGGGAGAGAGAAGGGATGTGTGTGGAGGAGTGGGTGGGTGTGGGGGGGGGGGGGGGGGGGGTGTGTGTGGTGTTTGTGTTGTGTTGTGTGTGTAAGATCTTTTCTTCTTCTTCTTCTCTTCTTCTTTCTTCTTCTTCTTCTTCTCTTCTTCTTCTTCTTCTTCTTCTTCTTCTTCTTCTTCTTCTTCTTCTTCTTCTTCTTCTTCTTCTTCTTAATGCTCAGACAGCAACTACTGTTGTCTGTCAAATGAGCGAAAATGCCTGGGAGATCATTTTTAAGTCTTTCTGGGGAAAAAAAGGAGAATGGACAGAGGAGGCAAACAGCAAACAAGAAGGAGGTGCTTTGGGGGGGGGGAGAGTGGGGGGGAGGATGGGGAAGGGTGGG
The DNA here is from genome assembly GCA_030674155.1 of Stramonita haemastoma. Lineage (NCBI taxonomy): Eukaryota > Metazoa > Mollusca > Gastropoda > Neogastropoda > Muricidae > Stramonita > Stramonita haemastoma. The sequence continues at coordinate 3,855,721 of CM060334.1, forward strand.
ACTGCAAACTGTGCAGAAAAACATGTACCTGTATTTTAGTTCTCTTTGTTTTCCCTTTGTTGTAGATCTTGTTTGTTTCTTTGTTGTAGCCCAGTTGTGAATCAAAACGCCCATGAAAATGGCATCACTACTAACATTGTGTACAGTGCTAAAGCAATATATAAAAAAATTATGAAAAAATCAAGTCAAAATTGTATCATTGGATGTGATGAAGTCATTTATGTCTGGTATTAAATTAAGTTATTTGAATAAAGTTTACTTTTACAGTCTTTATAGCTCTCCCCCCTTCTCTCTCTATCTGTCTCTCTGTCTCTGTCTCTGTCTCTCTCTGTCTCTGTCTGTCTGTCTGTCTGTCTGTCTCTCTCTCTCTCTCTCTCTCTCTCTCTCTCTCTCTCTCTCTCTCTCTCTCTCTCTCTCTCTCTCTCTCTCTCTCTTCAAATCTTTTTTTTCCTCTAACACATGAACTGGTAGGATCAGATCATTTTCAGTATTCTTGATTTTCACATTCCTTGACAAGTGTGTGGGGATGTGATCTTCACTACAGGTTTGTGAGTGTCCATGACCTTGAATCATACCAGCGCATCACTACAATTAACTGTGGGGTGTAGCCTGTTAATGCTGCTGGATTTTTTTTTTCAACCTGATTATGTCTAACAATGGCTAGTCCATTTGGATAATCATCATTGTACTAATGTGATCACCTTTCCATTCATCGGTATCTAGTCCTTGAAAACAGGTTTATACTTACCTTGAAGGTGCTTGTTGCATTTCCAATGACAACATTTTCATCTTTCTCTTTCTGATTTTTCGAATATGTCCCTGCTAAAAAAAAATTTTTTTTAAATGTTTTTAATTTGTGGACAGCTCAGAAAATGCTGAGAGGGTAATTTAAGGATCACTGTATGAGTTGTATTGGAACCAGAAATTGATGCATGTTTTATGATGCAAGATCTGGGTGTGATAGAGGGTAGAGGGAGGCTGACAGATTTGACACTCACCCGTGTAAAAACTGGTCAGTCTTTATTATGGTATTGATTTGGTTGTTTGTGTGTATGGGTGTGTGTCTGCAGTAAACTTTTGAACTCTACAGTTGTCTTGGTGCTTTTTTGCTGTGTTATATATTTGACAGTAGCTTTTCCCGCAATTCTTCATTACAACTTGTTTCAGCAGTACAAGGTTCAAGAAGGCAATAACTGTATAATGGGACATAATTCTTTGATCTGTAAATCAGCTAAGGGAGATCATTATCTCAGAAAATTGTTTTTTCAGTTGGAGGTAATTTCTCAGAAAACAGTTTCAGTGTTAGAATGTATTGTTCAGTGAGCCATGTTGGCTTGTTTTATTTTATCTTTAATCCAACTGACCGCAGAAATGGGTGACGTAAGAAAATAAGTCTGATAGTCATAAACCAGGCTTTTGTCTCTTTTAAGATGGAGACCTTTGTCACAGACCTTTGTCAGAAGATCCACGACACCAAAGAATGGCCAAAAGAATGGACACAGTCTCTTGTAATACCCCTGCCAAAGAAAGGAAACCTCAAGCAATGCCAGAACTACAGAACCATCAGTCTCATAAGCCATCCTAGCAAGATCATGCTGCAGGTAGTCCTCAACAGACTGAAAAACCAAGCAGAAAAACTCCTGGCAGAAGAACAAGCGGGCTTTAGACCAAAACGCAGCACAATGGAACAAATTTTCAACCTGAGAATTCTGATAGAGAAGCATCTCCAACACCAAAAAGACTTGTACCACAATTTTATAGACTTCAAAAAGGCCTTTGACAGGGTATGGCATGACGGCCTCTGGCAAGTACTCAGGCACTTCAACATTGACAACTGCCTAATTGAAGTCATCAAGGCTCTGTACGAGAATGCAAGAAGTGCAGTTTTCATGAACAACCACGTGGGCGAGTTCTTCAAGACCACGGTTGGAGTCCGCCAGGGCTGCCTTCTCTCACCTGTACTCTTCAACCTCTTCCTCGAAAACATCATGACAGAGACACTGCAAAACCACCACACTTCCATCTCCATTGGTGGAAGACCCCTTTGCAACCTCAGATTTGCAGATGACATTGACCTCATGGGCAGCAGCAAACAAGAACTGCAAATCCTCACAGACAGTCTAACAGACCGAGCGAGCGCATACGGCATGGAGGTCAGTACAGAGAAATCGAAGATCATGGTCAACAGCGCGAGTAATGACAGCACGGAAATAAAGATGAATGGAGAAATATTGGAAGAGGTGAGCCAATTCAAATACTTAGGCTCCATCCTAACAAAAGATGGCACATCAAACAATGAGGTGAAAGCTCGCATTGCAACAGCAACATCTGCTCTAGTCAGACTCCAGAGGATCATCAGAAGCAACAACATCAGCTTCTGCACCAAATACCACCTCTACAAATCCCTCGTAATATCTATCCTCCTATATGGCTGTGAATCATGGACTCTGACAGCAGAGTTAGAGAGAAGAATCCAAGCATTCGAGAACAAGTGCCACAGAAGACTCCTCAAAATATCATACAAAGAACACAAGACCAATAACTATGTGAAAGAGGAAATCAAAAAGCGTTGTGGGCCCCCAAGAGCCTTTGCTCTCCACCATAAAGAGGAGAAAGCTGATGTGGTTTGGTCACACCACAAGACACAACACCCTAGCAAAAACCATCTTGCAAGGAACAGTCGAGGGCAAAAGAAGAAGAGGCCGCCAAAAGAAATCATGGGTTGACAACATCAAAGACTGGACTGCCCAACCCCTGCAACGCCTCCTACTAGCCACACAGGATCGTGAAGCATGGAAAAAGATCTCCGTTGCGTCTTCTCTCATGTCCCCCCTACGTCCTTTGGGACATGGGACTGAGTGAGTGAGAGTGAAGATGGAGAGAGAGGGAGAGAATTGTGTGTGTGTGTTGTGTATGTGTGTGTGTCTGTATGTGTGTGTGTCTGTATGTGTGTGTGTCTGTATGTGTGTGTGTCTGTATGTGTGTGTGTGTGTGCATGTGTGTGTGTGTGCATGTGTGTGTGTGTGTGTGTGTGTGTGGTGTGTGTGTCTTTATCTTCTATATTCAGCAATATTGTGTTCATCCGCTTGTTATTGTCATCACAGACACTGAACAGCACAGGATTTTTAATGATGGTGAAGGGTGCTCATGTATAGACTGAGAAGTTTATTTTGATACTGTTTTATGACGTTCACTTCAAACAAAGTCAAACACGCCGAGACGTCCGTTTTGACAGTTGTTACGCAAATATGCTTGAGAATTGGTGTAAACGAGAATGATGAAGGAATTTTTTTTTTTTCCTCTGCACAAATTATTCATGTATGTGGTTGGCTGCTTCGGGCATGACAAAATTTACCTTTTTACTTTTTTTGAATTGTTGTCGGTTAAATATTTATTTTTTTGTGTGTGTTTCGGTAAGATCTGATCTGTCAGCTGTATATATAGTTTAAGGCTAGGTTTTTGTTTTTTTTAATTTTTGGCTAATCACATATATACAAGGAATTCTTTTGTTGTTGTTGTTGCTGTTGTTGGTTTTGGTTTGTTTGGGTTTGGTTGTGGGGTTTGGTGGGGGGGGTTTTTGTTAAATGAACGTTATATAGGTTTTCTTTGGGGGGGAAATCATGTTTTTTGTGATATTTAAAGTTTGATCAAAGAGTTCACCACAACCCTGACAAAACAAGAATATTTGGAGTTAAATCAAATGGAAAATATATTTAGTGATGGAAATGACAGGCACGTTGATGCGGCTCATATTTTCACACTGGAAATTAATTGCATAACTACAGATGCTAACAAAATTATCAATACTTGTGTAAATAGCATCATTCACACCACACACGCATGCATGCATGCATGCCCACGCGCGCACACATACACGCACACATGCATGCATGCGCACAGACACAGACACACACACACACACACACACACACACACACACACACACACACACACACACACACACACACACACACACTGTACATTTATTGTGAAAAAAACAGTATAAACATCCACAGAATAACACAGATATTATCAAAAGTAGAAAAAGACTAAAGTAAAAGAAAAAAAACTTTGTCTTATTGGTTTTGTTATTATTGTTGTTGTCAAGAAAGCGTGAATCTAAATAAGTTTTCTGTTATCATGAATGCATTTCACTTAACATTTTGGAAATGTTTGTTTTGCAACTGTTGTTGTCTTCCCGATCATATCACTTTTAAACATTACGTCATGTTGACCTTGTTTTTCTATTTCATTGGTGGATGGGTAAAATCTACTCTTGTTATGTATGTTATATGTTAATCAAAAAGAGTCAGTGCATATGTCAGTGGGAGATGGAGTATAATGTGTCTTATAGATGCATATATTATTGTGTTATGAAATGAACAGATTCAATTTTTTTTATCCAATGTTTATATTGCGTTATAAAAAAGCAGTTTCGCTACTTATCAATCCAGTATTTTTTTTGTATGTGTGTGGGGTTTTTTAGCGGAAGAAACAGTATACAAGTTTGTTGCAAACGAAATAGATCACTATTTTTCTATTTGGTATTTTTCAACGGGGGCGGGATAGCTAAGTGGTCAGTGCGCTCGCTTTCCCCAAGTCAAAGTTAAGCAGCATCAAGCGTGGTTGCTAGTTGGATGGGTGACTGTTTGCGCGCCTTGGCTTCAGTATAGTCCCCCCAGTTCACCCAGCTGTCAATGGGTACCTGCCCTCTTTAGGGTCAGGGAAGGTAAAGCAGTGAGGGAGAGGAGATGGGTGCTGCTCTCAATATGCTGGCCCCTAGAGAAACTGAGGTCTCTGATGCCTCGCTCCCCTACGACCACAAAGGTTATGGGACACTTTTGCCTTTACCTTTTTTTTTAAATTTATCAATGTAGATCATGTACATCACATATCAAACGCAGTGTTTTAGAGGCACACTCTATGACTGAACTTGTTGCAGTGGTTAAGAAGGGTGGATTTTTTGTTGTTGTTATTTTATGGGGAGGGGGGGGGGGTTGACTTCTGTTTTGGCGGGAAGAGGACACCTTTTTTTTGTTTTGTTTTTGTGGGGTTTTTTTATATTTTTTATCAAGGACAACTATTTTTGAATCAAGAAACATTCCCAAAGTTGGAATGCAACTGCTGGTTGACCGATGCTGATGTGACCATTACAACATTCCGATTTTTTTACTAATTTTTATTTGTTTTGAACTTTATAGTGCCACTTGTTAGCATTATGTGTACAGGATCTGGTGTATTTGACAGCTTTTACTTACCATAGCACTCTGATTTTGGGGTATGAAGCTGAATAGTATTGAACTGACTGACTGATTCTGTATGTGTGTGTGTGTGTGTGTGTGTGTGTGTGTGTGTGTGTGTGTGTGTGTGTGTGTGTGTGTGTGTGTGTGTGTGTGCATGCACGTGTGTGTGGGTGCCGCACGCACGTGTGTGTTTGTGAATGTGTGTTCGGAGGATTTGTGTTTGCTTGTTTATTGTTGTTATTGATCTGAATTTTATTTGATTTATCTGCAAGCATTACTTTTTTACTAGTCTCTTGGGCTAAACTTGTTTTTTTACCCAAGTGTCTGAAGACCGCCATGCAAAATATATTTTTGTCATATGCAACAATATGAGTTTCATACAGGCTGTTGCAGATCAGTGGCTATGGTTTGGGGGTCATATTCTGTATGCTATTCCCCATCCCACTTTGGGAGGTTTCATTGTTTGGTTGGGTTTTTTTCCAATTCAGTGTCCATACTGCAAAAAGCACTCACATGCAAACATATGCGTGCACACAAAGACACACACAGAGACACGCATGCATGCACAGAGAGAGACGCACCGATGTACATACGCACACAGAGACACACACACACACACACACACACACACACACACTCTCTCTCTCTCTCTCTCTCTGTCTCTGTCTCTCTCTCTCTCTCTCTCTCTCTCTCTGCTTGTACACCTTTACATATGATAGAGATGTTGGATATTTATGAGAAAATGCAGCACATGTCAAATACAATTGTGAACGAGAATATGTGCCATAAAACAGGGTATTTTTAAAACAGATTTATTGGGGGGGGGGGGGGGAGGTTGACTAGTTTGGAATATTTCTGTTGTTTTATTTTTGGTTTAATATTTGGTTAGCACAAGTATAGCAAAACTAAGGTGTTGATAAAAGATGGTATCTGAAATCAAATGGGGGGGGGACTTTTTTTTTTGGGGGGGAAGGGAGGCATATCATCATGTGGCTACAGATTATATAAGCTTGCTCATGATGAAAATCTTCAGCATTTGTGTGCACACACAGACACAGCACAAAATGGGAACTACCAAATTTTGCGCAAAACCCCATGAATTGTGGGGTTGAGGAGCTAGTCTTTCACAGTAATTGCTGGGGGTTTTGTTCCGTTTTTTGTTGCTGTTGTTCTTTTTGGGGGTTAGGTTGTTTTTTGAGGATGCAATAGTAAGTGCTGTATGTTTGTTTTTGATGTTATAGCCCCAACGAAACTTTCTGATTTATTGACTGTGGTAGCCGCAAGTCATCCCACTTTGGCATTTTGGGCCACCCTGAAAATGAACACCCAGTGTTGGGCACAGTACAATTTATTCTTAAACAATACAATATTATACAACCACTTATATGGTAAGTGCTGTATGTGTTGATTTTATGTAAGAAAGGGAAGTGAGCTAAACTAAATGTGGAGTGGAACCAAACCAGCACTGTGGTTTTGAAACCTGGGAATTTGCAGTTTTGCACTTGCTTGTGGTTAAAGTATTGGGTAACTGTGTGCATGCCAAAGTCAATGGTATTCTGGTTTGTTTTTAAAAAGGATTATGAAGAACTAGAAAAATCAGTATTGGTGATGGTTGAAATATGCTGTTTGTGACTGACTGTTCTTTTATCTTCATCAAAACTGCTGAGTTTCCATTGTTATCAAAACTGCTGAATATATATTAATTTACTTAGAATGGCAGAATATATATATATATATTTATTTCCATACTGTTTGTGAATATATGTTATGTACATGGATGGATCTGTGATGGTTAAGTCAATAAAATTTTCTTCCTGTTTACTTTCTGGTTGTGACTTGCTGTGTGTCTGTGTCTGTGTGTGTGCGCGCGCCTGCACGAGTACTGATGTGCTCCCTCTGGTACATGCATACATGTACACATCTCTATGTGTTTTTTTTTGTGTTTTTTTTGGTGAACGCATGTACATCTCTGAGTATATGTTCATAAGTGCACATGGCACTGCAAAGATAGCTATTGGCAAAGAAAAAAAAAAAAATTAAGAGGGGAAAAACTCCCAACTTTAAAAAAAAAGATTTATAGTTGTCTACCTTTGACTGCAGTTACATGGCTGGTAAGGGGGGGGGGGGGGGGGGGGATGCCTTATGTACAATGTAATCATGACTGTGGAACATAAGTGTATATAGTATGTTCTTGAAACAAAACTTGTAGCCCTTCTCGTTTATCATGATAATCCTCTTTACATTATTCTTGTTTCATATTGGGATGTTTTAATTTACAACAGTTGACAAACTGTGCTAACACTCAGTATACCAACTCCCTCTCACTCACTCAACCCCCAAAAGCTTTCCACATAATGATTGTTTTTGGCACAGTACCAGCTCTGCTTGTTATTCTGTTGAAGACAGCTGGAATCCTTAGAACTGTTAACTGTTTACTGAATAAATAGCTCTCACTTATACCTACACATCTCTGCAACCCAGCTAAAACTCTTCGTGTGTCTGCACATTTACTTATGTGATGGATGCATGCTAGACACTTACGGCATGCATGCGTTCACATGCAAACATGCACACGCGCACATGACGAGTGTGTGTGCTCGCGCAAACACACACAAAACACACAACACACACGAGTTCCATTTATCTGTTATAAAAGAGCATTAAATGAAACAAATATACTCTCTCTCTCTCTCTCTCTCTCTCTCTCTCTCTCTCTCTCTCTCTCTCTCTCTCTCTCTCTCTCTCTCTCTCTCTCACACACACACACACACACACATACACACACACATTCACACGCACACACACACGCGCGCGCACACACACACACTCACACACACGGAAGAGTAGGCCATAGTGTGCAGGTGGGAATGGATGACAAAATTTACAAAACTGTATACACACAGGGACTGGCTATAAACAAAAAAGCACATGATTTTTCATTCCAATAATTATGTTCGAAATAAAAGTTTGGATTTGTTTCAAGTCAGAGGACGATGGAGAAATAAAAACCAACAGAAACATCATACACACACACACACACACACACACACACACCGCACGCACGCACGCACGCACGCACGCACGCACGCACGCGCGCGCGCGCGCACGCACGCGCGCACGCGCACACACCACACACACACACACACACTTACACACACACACACACACACACACACACACACAACACACACACACACACACACACACACACAAGCCCGCCTGATAAAAGAAATAAAAACGAACGAATATTCTTCTATCAGAAAAGATATATTTTTAGGATACCAGATGTCTGGTTGGGTATTTTTAGGTCGCTGGGGCCATATGGTGAATTCTGTATCATTTGTCGTGTGTGTGTGTGTGTGTGTGTGTGTGTGTGGTGCGCGCGCGCGCGCGCGCGCGTGCGCACATTCGTTTGTATGTTTGTGCGCACACTCGTGCGTATGTGTGAGTGTGTGTGCGCTCGTGTGTGTGTCTGTGTGTGTCTGTGTCTGTTTTATTCATTTATTTCGAGGGTAATGGGATAAGCACTTATGTGCTTTTTTACATCCAGTCCCCGTCTGTAGCCTATGCAGTTGTGTAAATTTTGTCATCCATTCTGTTGTGTGTGTGTGTGTGTGTGTTGTGTGTGTGTGTGTGTGTGTGTGTGTGTGTGTGTGTGTGTGTGTGTGTGTGTGTGTGTGTGTGTGTGTTATATGCTACTACTGAGAAATAAGGGTTGCCAAATGTAGGCTATGTTATTAATTAGGCCACAGGTGGAGCAAAGAGGGGTCTGTGCTATATTTCTGTACTTTTGTTCAAAAGTTTGGGTTTTTTGGTTTTCGGCAATGTATTTTTAGAGCATTGGCGGATGGACTTTTGTTGTGTATTTTGGTTTTGTTGGGGGGAGGGGGGTTGGGGTTTCTTGGGGGGTGGGGGGTGGTTCGTTGGTTGGCTGATTGTTTTGGGTTTACACGTTTTGTTGGGGTTTTGTGTGGGTTGATTTTTGTTTTGTTGTTGGATTTTCTGTGTGGTGTGTGTGTGTGTGTGTGTGTGTGTGTGTGTGTGTGTGTGTGTGTGTGTGTGTGTGTGTGTGTGATTATAATCGAGATCGACACACCAAGAGACTGAAGAATTTTGTGACATTGTTCACGCTTATTTAGTGTACACCATAAGCAACAGCAACAACAACAAAACAAAGTAGTCTAGACTCAAGGTCGGGACCCCCCAAAGAGGTGTGAAATCATTGTACATGCTTTTTTTTCTTTTTTTTTTTTTACTTTTGTGGGCTATTTCACGTGAAAAAAAAATCGTGAAAAAACGCTTTCAGTGTCCAGCTAACACTCTTACTGATATGTCATATTCATTTCAACAATAAACTACAGCAGTGAAAGTGCGATGCTGTCAGAAAATGGATTGAAACATACTGTGTTATCGGAATACTAGATTGTTAAGTTGTTTGTGACACTGCAAAACATTTTGGAGTAGGCAGAGGTGTTTCGTTTTATTTCATGTTGTTGTGTTGGCAAACAGGCCCGCAGAACACGGACATATAATTATATATCGAAGCAGACGAAGATGTGTTGTGAGGGTATCGTCGATTCAAAGATAATGGAACAGTTGAGTGGTGATTGAATGAATAAATCCTTATTTTTGTAACTGAAGGAACCCTGATTTATTTTAAATGAATCAAAGATTTTAAAAGCGCGCAATTTTATGTTAAATCTAAATTTAAAATGGTTAGACTATGAGTGTGATTGCAATGCTGCGGTGGATACGTGAGGCTGATAGACGATCCGGTGCCAGATACAAGTGCATCGAACTGACAATGATTTTCTACCAAGAAAAATGCAACGTGTTCATAACAGTTAGAAAGCCAAATTTAAGTATTACCACTAGAACCTACGCAGTGGTAGATTTTGCCTAATAATCCAGTATCATCTATAAAACGGAAACTATCAAAAAACATCTTCTCTCTCCCCCCCCCCCCCCCCCCCCCCCCCCCCCCCCCCCCCCCCCATCTACGACTAGAGATTGCAAACTAATGTCCATGTCGCTACTTGATTGAAGGTCTTTCAAAACTTCGGTTGCATGACCGAACTTTTGACACCAGATTGCAGTGTTTGTATTTTTTTCAAACATTTACGTGCATCAGAAATCGTGGCAGAATAACTGTTGGTGGAACATAAACATTATTCCACGGGAGTAGACGCAGACGACATTTTCAGCCAGGAGCAACTTCTCTAGGGACAGTGACAGGTAGGCCTAGCCTAAGTCCTTGTGCTGTCTGTGATCGTAGAAGTGTGTGTGGAGGAATCAGCTGAATGGCTCTTGTGTTCTTCTTCTTTCTTGTCGTTTATATCATTATTTATTGATCTTAAAAAATGTGTTTTCTATTGTTGCTCTGTATGTGTGTGTGTGTGTGTGTGTGTGTGTGTGTGTGTGTGTGTGTGTGTGTGTGTGTGTGTGGCGTTGGGTAACTATCCAATCTATATAAATCCATTTGTAAAATGTTAATTAAGATTTATTTAAAACTAATAAGGATGCCTGAATCGTCTTGCAAAATAAAAAAAAGAATATCGAGGGGGGGGGGACAGGGACAGAGTTATTGTTCCTGTTCATGAGAGAGAGAGAGAGAGAGAGAGAGAGAGAGAGAGAGAGAGAGAGAGAGAGAGAGAGAGAGAGAGATTGCAATTATTTCTATCTGACCCCTCATTCCATCTGCTGGGGCACCACCCACCACCCCCACCCAATGCCCGTCCCACCACCTTTTTAAAATTTGCTTTTTTTCTCTCTCTCCCATCTCTTTGTCTGTCTGTCTGTCTCTGACTGTTTCTGTCTGTCTTGTCTTGTCTGTTTCTCTCTATTTCTGTCTGTCTGTCTTGTCTTGTCTGTCTGTCTCTCTCTCTCTGTTTCCTGCTCCCCCCCCCCCCCCCCCCCCCCCCCTTCCTTCACTGTGTCTGGTGTGTTTACAAAGGACAACTGACTTGTTCTGTTTCCTTAGTGCTCGCCAGATCTAAAAGAAATTGATTTTCGACTTCCTGTGATATTGACCAAAAACTATAGGAAATTATGGCCGCAAATAGATCTGAATGGAGACAAGGTGGTTGCAAGAGAACAGACGGCAGTAAAAATGACAGACAAAGCAGCCATGTAGAAAAGTGTGCAGCAGTCCAGAACCAACACGATGGAACGTTCTTTTGAAGGTTCTGTATATCTATCTATAGGGCTGCCTTTGTGTATCCAACTTTGGCCAGAGATCCCACATGAATGTACAAAAACTAGTATAGGCTGAAACAACCTGCTGCAACTCCCCCCCCCCCTCTCCCCCCCCTCCCCATTTTCCTTACTTTTAAGAACTTGATTTGGACTTCACCACGATTGTCGACCATTGTAGGACCAGTGCTGAATGATTTGAATTAAGGGGGGACAATGCATGTGTACTTGCAGTGTACACAACAAGCAGTTATCTCCTTTACACCAGTTCTTCCCACTTTTGTCAGTAAAGCTACCTAAACTTGATTGGTTATGTTGGCTGTATTCAGTTTTGGGACTCCTAAAGTCGAGTCCAATGCTGGTTGCTCCAGTTTTTTTGCCCAACATTTCCACCCCACTGCCATTCCAAACCCTTCTGTAAACTTAAGTTGTCAGATCTATCATCAATCGTCTTGGATCGGAAAGGCTTCTAGATCTAAGCTTTAATGAGAATTTGTACACTAGGCCCTAAACACAAAATGATGTGGAGTGGTGTAACCTTGATGCATCATCTCTCCTTACTCTGTTGTTAGTTTTTTGTTTTGTTTGAAGTTTTTTTGTTTTTTTTGAAATTGTAAACCAAGGGCGGCTTTTTTTTTTTCTCTCCAGCTCAAATATTGTTCTAGATCTAGAAAGGAATATTTAAGATAGTGGTCAAGATTCCTAAGGTATGAATGCATTTCGGAATGACTCTGTGTGTGTGTGTGTGTGTGTGTGTTGTGTGTGTGTGTGTGTGTGTGTGCGCGCGCGCGCCGCGCGCGCGTGCGTGCGTGTATGTGTGCGTGCGTGCGTGCGTGCGTGTGTCGGGCTGTCTGTCTGCTGTCTGTGTACTCTGTGTGTGTGTGTGTGCGCGCGCGCGCACACACGCCCCCCGCGCTCGCACCCGCGCCCGTGCATGCATGCTTTGGCACGTGTATGTATGTATGCGTGTGTGCATGGATTAAGATGCCAATTAAAGTAATTGAAAATTCTGTTTTCCCCATCCCTTTTCTCTCCTCTCTCTCTCTCTCTCTCTCTCTCTCTCTCTCTCTTTGGCCAAAAGTAGTTGGTGGTTTAGATCTACTGCCCTGACGCTTTGTTAGTGCGAAGACCTACTTACATACGTGGAATTTCGGTGACATACTTCCCACGAGAGTTCACCTTGAGATTTAGAACTATAAAACAAGCGTATATATAATCCCTGCTAATAGGTTGTCTCAGAGAGAGAGAGAGAGAGATAGGGGGGGGGGGGGGGGGGGGGGGCAGAAAGAGTATGGTTATAAGTGGGGCAAGGCTGTTTGCGTGTACCGTTTGAAGCTGTGTGTGTGTGTGTGTGTGTGTGTGTGTGTGTGTGTGTGTGTACGCTCGCGCATGCCCGTATCTGCTGTAATTTCATGCATGTGTCTCGATATGTGTACGTGTGCCTGAGTGCATACGCGTATGCGCTAGTGAGGGCTTGTATGAATTAAAATATAATGGAATGGAATGGAAGAGTGTTAGGCTGGATGAAAGAGAGAAATTTGAAAATGTTTATAATGTAAACGTGCTTAATTAAGGAGCTTTGAAGAAAATTATGACTGTGTGTTGTCTTACATAAGCTTCATATCAT
>CM060334.1:3873782-3886282 GCA_030674155.1 Stramonita haemastoma
AATAAATTGATATGCTTTTTATACACACCAAGTTCCCTGCGCGCTATATAAGATCCAAATCATATGAGAAAATGTAAAATCCATGAGCGCATTATATCGCTTTGTCAAGATATGAGTTATAGGCAAAAGAAACCATTGGTCATAGACAGACAGGCTCGTTTTGTTGTTGTTGCTGCTGTTGTTGCTGTTGCTGTTGTAGCTTCTGTTGATGTTGCGCGTTGCCCAGTTTTATGCACCTAAGGGGGGTGGGGGATATAATTGATCACCCAGAATAATGCTCTCCTCTCTCCCCCTCTCTCTCACTCTCCCCCCCCTTCCTCTCTCCTCTCTCTCCTCTCCCCCTCTCTCTCTCTCTTCCCCTTCTCCCTCCCTCCCTCCCCACTCTCTCTCCCTCCCCACTCTCTCCCTCCCCCCTCTCTCTCCCTCCCCCTCTCTCTTCTCCCCCCCCCCCTCTCTCTCTCTCTTGTTCTCACTCCCTCCCTCCCTGTCTCTGTCTGCATGTCTGTCTGTCTGTCTGTCTGTCTCTGTCTGCCTCTCTCTCTCTCTCTCTCTCTCTCTCTCTCTCTCTCTCTCTCTCTCTCTCTCTCTCTCTCTCTCTCTCTCTCTCTCTCCTCTCTCTCTCTCTCTCTCATCACGCACCTGGGAATCACTGTGAAACCCTTAAGTACACACCTGATGAGAAGTGTGCGTGTTTGGCTGTTTTCAATTACCTGCCCATTTGTATTATATAGGCAGCCATACTCTGACTCCAGAGGATTTTTTTCTCCCTTTATGGAGAATGCAAGCTCTTTATGCTAAGAGGATGAAAACAATCGAATCTCAACATGACATTTAAAGGCATAATAACATTTTAATTTAATTATAGGCCTTGGCGCATATTTCCTAGCTTACACCTTTCTTTCATTCTATATTCTTTGATTTCCAGGATGATGGAATAAACATTCGAGTGCTTTTTTTTTTTTACATCCATTCCCCGTGTGTATGCAGTTTTATCAGTTTTGTCATCCGTTCCCACCGGCACACAATGGCCTACTCTTCCGGAAAGCAGATTAATGGGTTTTACTGATGAAGTTTCTGGGGTGGGCCAAAGACATGTTGTTTTTCCTTTCAGTTAAAATTTCAATGAAAAAGTAGTTTTTTTTCCTTTTAATTAGAATCTCAAACAAAAACAAACAGCCGTGAAGAAAGTTATTTCCTTTCACAGTAAGAAAGAAAGTAGCCTAGTGGAAACACTCCTGTGAAGAAATGTGAAGAAGTTTGATTCCCTGCGCGCGCTGAAGCTAGACTCTTTCCGTGATATCTTGAATGGTGGTGTCTGGGTGCTAGTCTTTCGAGAAAGGCGGTGAACCAGGTATTCTACAGATGAGGAACATAAATAAAATAAGACAAAGAAAACGATAAACGCATGCACAGGCTCGCGCGCGCGCGTACACACACTTACACACATACACACACACGCTCACACACACACACACACACACACACACACACACACACACACACACACACACACACACACACACACACACACACACACACACACGCTCACACACACACACACACACACACACACACACACACACACACACACACACACACACACACACACACACACACCATACCCATGGTCAACGAGTGATTTGAACGAATGCAGATAAAACAGTGACTGGCACATGAAAGTTTCTAGTCGGGAATTTAAAAAAAAAAGAATTCTGAAATACCTGGTAAGAAATACTATTCTAGTCAAGCATCAATTTATGCCAGGAGAAAAGTGGAGAAAGAACAGAGAGGGGGTGCACAGAGAGAGAGAGAGAGAGAGAGAGAGAGAGAGAGAGAGAGAGAGAGAGAGAGAGAGAGAGAGAGAGAGAGAGAGAGGGGGGGGGGAGGAGGAGGAGAAGGGGGGGGGCAGTTGTTTGTACGTCGACCGATATAGACAGAATTCCAGCCGCCTACATTGCAAATGAACAACACACAAATATCAAGAGACTAACGATGCAAAAAAAAAAGAGAGAAAAACTATATCAATGAACCGACTGTCGTTATACATAATTATTACGCGTGATAATTGACTACACGGATTAAGTCACCCTCACTCAGACATACATGGGAATACACGTATACGTACAGAGAGATAAATAAATAATGCATACTCGGAGGGGTCGTACACTTATGTCGCTGACCAACAGTGCGTGCATACCAGACAAGCAAGCAGGCAGACGGACAGACAGACAGGCAGGCAGGCAGGCAGACTCACAGACAGAATTAATCCATTAACGGTAGCGTGCAGTGCGTGTTACTGAGTTCACGTGGCGTGTAATTAATGATGGGCGTGCGCAACTCGGAACCATGCAGGCTGCAATCCACAGTTAGTCTGCCCAGGCCAAAAACCTTCGTCAGCTATAGGTCTCAGCTAAAGTGCCAAGGCCTACATTAAAATGTTATGTTTATTCGCAAAGTCTGAATGCAGCTGCCTAAGTGCTGGTGAGGGGGGGGGGGGGGGGGACGGTTGCATACGCAAAAATCTCATCATTGGTGGAGCTCTAGCCGAGGAACGAGAAAAAAATATTGTTTAAATATTACGTTGAGGTTTGTCTTCCTGGGTGACAAAACCCTTAATGTGTATTGTATTGCCGGAATACGGCTGCCTATGTGACGAGGAACTTGAAAAGAGACCAGCTTTAAACGAAGAAAACGTCCCATTCAGAGTGTAAAAACAATCTCACCTCTGGAAATTCACCTAGATGGAATGAGTGAAGCAATAGATTGTGTATTCTGGATGAACCCCAGGAATGTTAAGCTGAGGAACACCCAACAACAACAACAGCATCAACAATATAATATAATGATAGTCAGCCACTACTAGTAGTAGTGGAAGAAGTAGCAGCAGTAGCAGCAGCAGCAATAGTAGTATTTGTAGTAGTAGTAGTAGTAGGTAGTATAGTTAGTAGTAGTATGTGACTGTAGTAGCAGTAGTAGTGGAAGTAAGTAGTAGTAGTAGTAGTAGTAGTAGTAGTATAGTAGTAGTAGTAGTAGTAGTAGTAGTAGCAGCAGTAGCAGTAGTAGTAGTAGTAGAAGTAGCAGCAGCAGAAGCAGCATCAGTAGTAGTAGTAGTAGTAGAAGTAATGGAAGTAGTAGTAGAAGTAGCAGCAGCAGCAGCAGTAGCAGCAGCAGCAGCAGAAGTAGTAGTAGTAGTAGTAGTAGTGGAGTAGCGCAGCAGAGTAGCAGCAGCAGCAGCAGCAGAGAGTAGTAGTAGTTAGTAGTAGTAGTAGTAGCAGCAGCAGCAGCAGCAGCAGCAGCAGCAGCAGCAGCAGCAGTAGTAGTATAGTAGTAGAAGTTAGTAGTAGTAGTAGTAGTAGTAGTAGTAGTAGTAGTAGTAGTAGTAGTGGTGGTGGTGGTGGTGGTGGTGGTGGTGGTAGAAGTAGTATAGTAGTAGCAGCAGCAGCAGCACAGCAGCAGCAGTAGTAGTAGTTAGTAGTAGTAGTAGTAGTAGTAGTAGTAGTAGTAGTAGTAGTAGTAGTAGTGGTGGTGGTGGTGGTGGTGGTGGTGTAGAAGTAGTAATAGTAGTAGTAGCAGCAGCAGCAGCGTAGTAGTAGTAGTAGTAGTAGTAGTAGTAGTGGTAGTAGTAGTATAGTAGTAGTAGTAGTAGTAGTGTAGTAGTAGTAGTAGTAGTAGTAGTAGTAGAAGTAGCAGCAGTAGCAGAAGTAGTGGTAGAAGTAGGAGGAGGAGGAGGATTTGCTTCAGCAGCAGTAGTTGTAGCAGTAGTGATGATAGTTATAAGTAGTTGCCGTGGTAGTAGTAGCAGCAGTAACAGCAGTGGCATAGCAGCAGCAGCAGCAGTAGAAGTAGTAGTAGTAGTAGTAGTAGTAGTAGTAGTAGTAGTAGTAGTAGTAGTAGTAGTAGTAGTAGTAGTACCATAGCAAGCAGAGAATGCTCGTCCTTGTAGATATTACATTATTTCTGATGTAACTGAGCATTGCGGCCAAAGTACGTCGTGGTATTTTCGCTTGGGTGCCTGATTATTATGAAGTCAGCCCGCGTATGACATAACTCATTTTTCTTTCATTCAGGGTTTACATCACCTTTTTTATTTGCAATCCACTCATTCCTCTGTGTGTGTGTGTGTGTGTGTGTGTGTGTGTGTGTTGTGTGTGTGTGTGTGTGTGTGTGTGTTGTGTGTGTGTGTGTGTGTGTGTGTGTCTCTCTCTCTCTCTCTCTCTCTCTCTCTCTCTCTCTCTCTCTCTCTCTCTCTCTCTCTCTCTCTCTCTCTCTCTCTCTCTCTCTCTCGCTGCCCCTGTCTGTCTGTCTGTCTGTCTGTCTGTATCTGTCTGTCTGTCTGTCTGTCTGTCTGTCTGTCTCTATCTATCTATCTATCTATCTATCTATCTATCTATCTATCTATCTATCTATATATATATATTATATATATATATATATATATATATATATATTATATATATATATATGTGATATATAACACGCGCGCATGCGTTGTTGTGTGTGTGTGTGTGTGTGTGTGTGTGTGTGTGTGTGTGTGTGTGTGTGTGTGTGTGTGTGTGTGTGTGTGTGGTTTTACCCTAGTCTAATGTAGTCTAGTCTTGTTTCACCTTTGTACTCAAATATATGAATGCATGTATTATCCCTTTGTGTGGATGTATGTCTGTTGTATCTTTCTATCTGCCTGTCTGTCTATCTATCTATCTATCTATCTATCTTATCTATCTATCTATCTATCTATCTATCTATCTGTCTGTCTGTCTGTCTGTCTGTCTGTCTGTCTGTCTGTCTGTCTGTCTGTCTCTGTCTGTCTGTCTATCTATCTATCTATCTATCTATCTATCTATCTATCTATCTATCTATCTATCTATCTATCTTATCTATCTATCTGTCTATCTATCTATCTATGTATGTGTTTGTCTTTCTATCAATTTATCTATTTGTCTGTCTGTTTATCGATTTGTCTGTCAATGTATCCATACATCTGTCTCAACCCTCCATCTGTCTATCTATCTATCTATCTATCTATCTATCTATCTATCTATCTATCTATCTATCTATCTATCTATCTATCTATCTATCTATCTATCTATCTCTCTGTCAAGCTGTCAAGCTGTCAATGTATCATTCATGTCTACTTTTTCGCTTTGTTGTCTCTGTGTCTAAATAATCATGGGGGAGGGGGGGGGGGTCCTTTCAGTTTGACTGAGCATAATGCAACAGTTAATACAGAAGCAGCAACAACAGCAACAACAACAATCAACGTCATCACCATCATCATCATCACAACATCAACGACGATGATGATAATGGGTATAATGACAGCGACAATAACGACGATGACAGTGATGATAAGTGCATGAACCCCCCAAAAAACAACAACAACAACAACAACAAACAGCAACAACAAACAAACAAAAATTACAAGCAGACAACAAACCAACAAAAAATAAGCCCAAACAAACCAAAAATAAAATTATAGCAAAATTGATGATGGTTGGTTGACGGTACGTACATCCCCTACCCATATCGGATAACTCCGATGGGGCTCTAACACAACCAGACCAAACAAAACACAATACCATACAACAGCAACAGATGCCTATCCATCCTAGCCAACCTTGTGGCCAAATCTCCCCAGACCAAGCCACCCAGGGATGGGCAGAGGGCGAGGCGAGACAGGGCGCTGGTATAGTGCAAAGGCAATTTGTCAATGACCAGTAACAACAACAACAACAACAGTAGCAGACGTGTGTATACATTATGCATACTGTGCACAATGCAATGCCAACCGGCACTCCCCTAAGTGGCATATAATGTAAAGGTTGGCTTGCATGCTCTTTTTGTTATGTTTCCGCATACTGTTTCTTAGATTGTTGGAGGGACAATGGAGGGTAGTAATGGAGGGTAATGGGTTTTTTAAAATTAAAATTAAACCTGCCTTTGGAGAGTGATTGTTTATTCTTTTGTATTCTAAAACCAATCTTCTTGTTTTTTGTTTTGTTTTTGCTTGTTTTTTGTTTGTTTTTGTTTTGTTTGTTTGTGTGGTGTGTGTGGTGTGTGGGGGGGGGGGGGGGTGGCGGGGCGGGCGGGCGTTCCTCGAATAGTGTCGCGGTTATCAATGGTGAGCTTTTTGCCTACGCAACCGATTTTGTCCACCATGAAGTAGCCGCATTCCGACTTCGGGATGTATGCTGGGTATGTACGTGTTCCCGTAACCCACTAAACGCTGCCGCTGACATGAATTACGGAACCTTTAACGTGCATGTTTGATCTTCTGCGTGTGTATATATATACACAAAGGGAATTAAGGCACTGGCAGGTCTGACTTAAAGTTGACCTGGGGGAGGGTAAAACACCCCTCCCTTAATTCGCTAGACGCCACCGCCGAGATTCGAACCCCACGACTTAATGGACCCATTGTGTTGAAGTCAAACGGCCCTAACCACTCGGCTACATGGGATCCTCGGTTAAAGCTGCTGTCGCTATCATCATCATTAGTGTTGTTGCGCATTCCCCGGCAGACTAACCCAGGGGGGTCACCCAGACTGTGCACTCTGTCTCTCTCACTCGTCCCACCTGGGAATCACGGTCAATGCCTCAGTGCACTCTGAATGAGAAGTTCGCGTGCGTGTGGGGCTCTTTCGAGTACTTCACCTTTACACAGTAGGGAGCTTCAGAGACAGACAGACAGACAGGGAGACAGACAGACAGACAGACAGACAGACAGACAGAGAGAAGAGACAGACAGACAGACAGTAGATAGATAGATAGATAGATAGATAGAAGATAGATAGATAGATAGATAGATAGATAGACAGACAGACAGACAGACAGACAGACAGACAGACAGACAGAGGGAGGGAGAGAGAGAGGGGGGGGGAGGAAGGAAGGAGAGAGAGAGGGGGGGATAGGGATGAGAAGAGAGAGAGAGAGAGAGAGAGAGAGAGAGAGAGAGAGAGAGAGAGAGAGAGAGAGAGAGAGAGAGAGAAACCATCGGTGTATGTGTATGTGTGTGTATGTATATATGTGTGTGTGTATGTATATGTGTGTGTATGTATATGTGTGTGTATTGTGTGCATGCGTGTGTGTGTGGTGTGTGTGGTGTGTGTGTGTGTGTTGTGTCGCGCGCGCGGCGGCGCGTTAAGGAACTCTGTAAGTATTTGAACACAAGTAAAATGATAATTATTTTTAAAAAAAAACTGAAGGTATGCGCATGCAAGTGCGCGGCCTTGCAATGCGGCACACTCCTATGCATCAGACTGTACGGGATGCAACACACACATGCACACATGGCTACATGCTTGCACATACGCACACACACATACACGTGTGTACGTACACACACGCATGTACACACAGACACACACACAATACACAACACACACAACACACACAACAACACACACACACACACACACACACACACACACACACACACACACACACACACAAACAAACAAACACACTGTATTATTGTTGTCTTCAGTCAGGGTCTGTGAAACAGGCCACCGTGAGAACCTGTGTGTGTGTGTGTGTGTGTGTGTGTGTGTGTGTGTGTGTGTGTGTGTGTGTGTGTGTGTGTGTGTGTGTGTGTGTGTGTGGTGTGTGTGCGGCTTGCATGGGTGTGTGCGCGTATATGCGTTTGCATACTACGTAGGTGCATGTATGTGTGCGTATGTGCATTCATGTACCCTGTGTGTGTTGTGTATGTGTGTGTGTGTGCGCGCGCGTGCATGCGTGTGTGTATGTACGCGCGCGTGAGCGACAATACTTTGTTTCCGGTTTTTCTCCTACTTGTGACAGTTTCCTACCATCATTAGCACTCGTCTCTTCAGAGCAGAAAAGGGAGAGGGGGGGGGGGGGGGGGGGGGGGGACCAGTGACAAGAGTTCCGCCCGAGCCCCCATGTAAAGCTGACAGGGGTCCGTGTTTCAAAACACTGCTGTCATGTACACTGCCCACCTCCCCACCCCCCGCCATTCCCTCAGCTTCTATCCTCCCGGCCCCCTTTCCCTACCTCCACCCGCACCCTAAATCTCTTCCCAGTGCCTGTCTTTAAACTTGTCTCAGGTGATATGTTGGTTTATGTGGTCGTTTTTTTTCTCTTTTCTTGAAAAAAAAAGTCTGATTTTGTTCGATCACTACATTTATTTAAAAGAAATAAATACTTACTGTTTTACAGAAACTAATAATCACCAAGTCTTTAAAATGTTAGCTTTGTTTGTGGATGTCTATTTTCGTTTTGCTTGTATCTGTCTTGGGGAGAGAGGGGGGGGGGGTTGTTTGGTTTTCTTCAATTATTTTTTCCCTTACGTGAATCTGTGTCCCATTTATTTATGTTGTCGCAGCGTCACCCATGATATATAGCCTCGGTGGAGATGATAATGATGATGATGATGATGATGATGATGAATGATGATACATGGAATTTATATAGCGCTATATCTTGCAACATTTTTAGAGGATGATTTTTTTTCGCTAGTTTTCACGAATCAAAGATTTCAACATATCTTCTAATGGGTGACGGGTCTGAAATGAAAAGACAAGACCGCTCATTCATCAAGTACTACATCCTTTTATCTGATCGATGACAATTATCACCCCCAACCTCGGAAGTGTGGGGGAGGGGGAGGGGAGGTAAGGGGACTAAGACTTGCCAGACTATACTGTATACTGCCCACAAGAACGATGCGTCAAGATGGGCAGGCAGCTAGCGACAGACAGTGCCATTGTGCAGCAGGGAAGTCAGTCAGTCAGACTTGCGGTTAGCGGTGTGGATGGAGGCTGGTGCCCCACTGACCCAGCTAGCTACCCGGGTGTTCTCAAGGGGTCCGTTGTGGTTAGTAGTAGCATCACTCAACTTAACTCCTCTGTCTCCATCGTCGGTAGTCGTCGGTGGGAGCTCCATCCATGCAATGCCACCCTGTTCATTACCTTTCTGTCTCTTGTCTGTTTGTCTGTCTCTGTCTGTTTGTCTGTGTCTGTTTGTCTGTCTCTGTTTGTCTCTGTCTGTATGTATGTCTCTCTCTCACTCACTCACTCACTCTTTCTTGCAGGGCTGAATATAAGTAAATAAAATGTTATTTCATTACCTTCAGAAAATATTTCGTTATTGTTATCGTTCTCTGTCTCTCTGTCTCTCTGTCTCTCTGTCTCTCTGTCTCTCTGTCTCTGTCTCTCTGTCTCTCTCTCTCTCTCTCTCTCTCTCTCTCTCTCTCTCTCTCTCTCTCTCTCTCTCTCTCTCTTTCATTTACTCTCCCTATCACTCATTCACTCCCTTCACCTCCCCCCAGTGATCAGAAACAGCCCCCCTCCCCCGCTCCCCACAAAGACACTACAGCAAACACCGATCACCTTAGGACATTCAAAACCCCAACATATACATACACCTCAGAACCTGAACCACACTACACCCAAGAAACTAAGATGCTCCATTCAACAGACCTATGAACAGAACGTAAGAAGTCTACATCGTGTGAAAATAACCAGGACAGGGGTGGTGGTGGTGGTGGTGGTGGTGGTGGTGGTGGTGGTGGTGGTGGTGGTGGTGGTGGTGGTAGTGGTGGTGGTGGTAGTGGTGGTGGTGGTGGTGGTGGTAGTGGTGGTGGTGGTGGTGGTGGGGGTAGTGGTGGTGGTGGTGGTAGTGGTGGTGGTGGTAGTGGTGGTGGTGGTGGTGGTGGTGGTGGTGGTGGTGGTGGTGGTGAGTTTTATGACCAGCACTGATCCATTGACCCGTAAAAAGAGAGAATGACCGCAGCACCTGAAAACTATCGCTACCAGGCTTTTGTTGTTGTTGTTTTTGTTCCTCGGCTAGAGCCCCGAGGTTCACCAATAGTGAGGTTTTTGCGTATGCACCGTTTCTCCTCCCCCTTCCCCCAACTCCCCCATCATTAAGGTAACTGCATTCCGACTTCGGGAATGGTGTCTAAACACAACACCTATGTGGGGTTTTTAAGTCATCCGTTCCTGCCGGCACACAATGGGCCTACTCTTCCGAAAGGCGGAACAGGTTTTTGATCTGTGCGCAAGATGTTTAGCGTGCGTTTGCATACGGGGCCTCCCTCAGTTCATACTCTCATCCAAAGAACTTTAACATCCAGATTTTTATACCGTCAAACTGAAAAGAAAAGGTAAGGTTGGGAATCGAACCCAGAACTTCACTTCACTATTTACTTGTTAGCAGGCGAACAAACAAACAAACAAACAAACATCTTAACCATCCTGCCACCTTCCCTGTGAATACGAGGCTGTGAAAGTTGCGGATGGAAACAGTTGCGTAACTTCTGCAACCATTTGCCTGGTTGCTGCTGGTTTTAGTCTTCAGCAGTCTTGCGCCATGCAGTCTCTTTCAAAAGACATGGCTCGATTCCTGGAAAGCCTGTAAACCTCGCTGTAAAGGTTCTTTTACAGTCTGATTGCTGGCTTCCTGGGGGTAATTCCTAGTTCGTTCTTGGGGGCGGGGGGGGCATTTTCACGAATGAAAGTAACATTGACTTGAATTTTACTGCTACTGTTACTGCTGCTGTTTCTGTTACTGTTACTACGACTGTTACTGTTACTGATACTGTTACTACTACTGTTACTGTTACTACTACTGTTACTGCTACTGTTACTGCTACTGTTACTGCTACTGTTACTGCTACTGTTACCGCTACTACTACTGTTACTGCTACTGTTACTGCTACTGTTATGCTATTGTTACTGCTACTGTTACTGCTACTACTACTGTTACTTACTGTTACTGCTACTGTTACTGCTACTGGATTGTATTGTTCTGCTACTGTTACTGCTACTGTTACTACTTCTACTACTATGTCATTTGGAAATCGGGCCTTGTTGTTGCTCTACACACTCCCCAAATATTTTTTAAAGAATTTGTTTATTTATTTATTTTTACTCCCTAAAGAATATTCAGTAGACGTGAAAGAAGGTGGTAGTGGAGAAATAGTGACTATATGTTATGATACGCAAGTTAAAGGGAAATGGTTGGAGTACTGACCTGAAAGGATGGTTGGTGTTGTGTTGGTGGTGACCTGGATGGTTTTTTTGGGGGGGGGAAGTTCTAATTTGACCTTTATTTATTTATTTATTTATTATTTATTATTTTTTTTTTTATTAATTATTATTCTATATCGAAGATAATGGAATCAGCACTTATGTATGCGTTTGTGTGTTTTTTTACATCTGGTTCCCGTGTGTATGCAGTTTTGTAAATTTTGTCATCTGTTCCCATCTTTAGGGTGGATGAGGGCCGTAATCAAAAACAACAGCAACAAACATATGAGAGTTTGTGTATTGTGAACATGTCATGAATAACGCGCGCACGCACGCGCTGCGCAGACACGCACACGCACGCTCGCGCACACACACACACACATGCGTGCGTGCATACCTACACACACACATATGTGAGCCCGCATACTTACACACAGACGAATGCACACGTTCATACACATACATACACACACGCACGCACACACATACACACAAATACAAACACACACGCGAACGTGCAAACATAAACACACGCACGCGAACACACACACACACACACACACACACACACACACACACACACACACACACACACACACACACACACACACACACACACACACAACTCCCATCTAAAAATGACACACATGGTTACACACACACACACACCACACATGCATGCACACATGCGCGCGCTCACAACACACACACACAACCACACACCACACACACACCACACCACCACACCACACACACACCACACACAACATCCCCCCACTCCCTTCCCAACACACACACACACACACACACACACACACACACACACACACACACACAAAACACACACACACACACACACACAACACACACAACACACAACACACAAAACCACCAACACATCCATACATAATTATAAAGCCAGAATGAGTCGGGCAGTCCATACTTTGATTTACATGCCACACAGCCTCCTGTATTGTATGCAAAGAGAAAAGTTCAAGGGCAAACTAATCGATAACTGTCTTTGAACACACGTTCAACTGGCACATGACAGGTAGCAGCAATTCGTGATCGCGCAAACTGCGTCACAAACCCTTGAAATTTACCAGCAGGAACAAAAAGTGATTCGTGAATGTAAATCGGAACCTGGGAGGGCGGGATAAATTGTTAGAACCTGCGCTCGTGATCGGACTGTCCTGGGTTCAAACCATCACGGAGGTCCCTGTTTAATTCAAGGGATTCATTCCTCTTCTTCTTTGTCGATCCCCCATGCAGCAGCTATTGTTTTTCTCTGTCAGTGTTGTGCTGCCGTTAAGCGCCTGACAAGTCAGACCCAAGGGCATCCGATTTTGACGTGATTTTAGGGGATTTTGCTCTGGTGGTAATATCAGTACTGGTTCCACTTCCCCCCAGAAGTTCTTCAGATGAGACTATAAACCGATGTCCCGCGTGTGCGGACGCACACAGAAGTATATTGCGTTCACGTTTAATTAAAAAACTTGTTTTGCCTTT
>CM060334.1:3888782-3891282 GCA_030674155.1 Stramonita haemastoma
CTTTAAGTAAGATGGCTTTCCTTTAAATAAGATGGCTTTCCTGTATAGTAAGATGGCTTTCCTTTAAGTAAGATGGCTTTCCTTTAAATAAGATGGCTTTCCTTTAAATAAGATGGCTTTCCTTTGACTAAAATGGCTTTCCTTTAAGTAAGATGGCTTTCCTTTGACTAAAATGGCTTTCCTTTGACTAAGATGGCTTTCCTTTAAGTAAGATGGCTTTCCTTTGACTAAATGGCTTTCCTTTGACTAAATGGCTTTCCTTTAGTAGATGCTTCCTTAAGCAAATGGCTTTCCTTTAAGTAAGATGGCTTTCCTTCTAAGCAAGATGGCTTTCCTTTAAGTAAGATGGCTTTCCTTTAAGTAAGATGGCTTCCTTTAACAATGCTTCAAAATAAAATGATCAGAGAGAGAGAGAGAGAGAGAGAGAGAGAGAGAGAGAGAGAGAGAGAGAGAGAGAGAGAGAGAGAGAAGGAACAGCACAGGTGATCTGATGGCCCGGGTTCGAGCCGACACCGAGGTTTCCATTCGAGGGGATTTCACCCCTGGAGTTAACATCAGTACTGACTCCACTCCCCTGAAAGTCCTTCGGATGAGACTGTAGATCGAGGACCCGTGTGTAATCGCACGCAAATTATCTTGCATACATATTAAAAACCTGTTCCACTTTTGGAAGAGTAGGCCATTTCGTGCCGGTGGGAACGGAAGACTTTTTAAAAATTAAAAATGCATGCACAAAGCGTCATGTTTAGACATCACTCCCGAAGTGGGAATGTGGCTACCTTCATGGTGGGCAAAAAAACTCCTGGTCGCATGATCCCACCACTGGTGAACCTCAGAGCTCTAGCCAAGGAACGAAAAATAAAAAGCAACTAAACCAACCAAAGTTAGTTGATTTCAGTTCAGAAAGTAGGTGAAAAAAAAACTTTCACCTATCTTGCAATGGCTAAAAAGAAAGAGAAAGAAAAGAAAGAAGAAAGAAAGGAAGGAAGAAAGAAGGAAGAAGAAAGAAAGAAAGAAGAAAGAAAGAAGAAAGAAAGAAAAGAAGAAAGAAAAAAGAAAGAAAGAAAGAAAGAAAGAAAGAAAAAGAAAGAAGAAAGAAAGAAGAAAAAAAAGAAAAGAAAAAAGAAAAGAAAGAAAACCCAAGAGCATTGCAAAGAAAGAAGAGGCCAGAGAGAATGAATTGACTGATTGACTAACTGACAGACACTAAAAGGCGATTTATAAAGACGATCGTTTCAAGGGACATAAAAGGAAAAAGTAAAAGTGCCATTTGCAAAATGTCCGTCTCCTGGTTTTATTCCAGGACTGAAAATGCGTGGGAAGAGCAAGATAGAATTTCGAGTGTGTGTGTGTGTGTGTGTGTGTGTGTGTGTGTGTGTGTGTGTGTGTGTGTGTGTGTGTGTGTTGTGTGTGTGTGTGTGGTGTGTGTGTGTGTGTGTGTGTGTGTGTGTGTTTGGGGGAGGGGGGGTAGGTAGGTAAGTGGGTAGAAGTGTAGGTGTGGGGGGGGGAGTATCGGTCCGTCCATGTGTGTATGTTTATGTTCGTGCGTTTGAGTGTGTATGTGTGTGTGTGTGTGTGCGCGCGCGCGCGCGCGCGCGCGCGTGCGTGCGTGCTTATGTGTGTATGTGTGTGTGTATGTGTGTGTGTGTGTGTGTGTGTGTGTGTGTGTGTGTGTGTGTGTGTGTGTGTGTGTGTGTGTGTACGCGCGCGTGAGTGTTCGTGCCTTTATTTATTTATTTATTTATTTATTTATTCTTTTATATCGAGGATAACAGAATAAGCAATCATGTGCTTTTTTTCATCCGGTCCCCGTGTGTATGCAGTTTTGTAAATCTTGTCATCTGTTCCCACCGGCACACGATGGCCTACTCTTACGAAAAGCGGAACAGGATTTAACGTGTGCGCAAGATGTTCTGCGTGCGTTCGCACACGGGGCCTCGGTTTAAAGTCTCATCCGAAGGACTTTTGGGGAGAGTGGAGTCAGCACTGAT
Source organism: Stramonita haemastoma (assembly GCA_030674155.1). NCBI lineage: Eukaryota > Metazoa > Mollusca > Gastropoda > Neogastropoda > Muricidae > Stramonita > Stramonita haemastoma. The sequence goes on from CM060334.1 coordinate 3,890,774, forward strand.
GTTAACTCCAGGAAGAGTGCTTATTGTGTGTGTGTGTGTGTGTGTGTGTGTGTGTGTGTGTGTGTGTGTGTGTGTGTGTGTGTTTCTCGACCTGACCTTACGTAATAAAAAAAATGTCTGTTGACCAGCCTGTAAATCAAGACCTCATGCCCACTTTGCATTCACTGGGGCGTTGAAGAACGAGATGTTTATTCCTGGCAACCTTTTGCTTTTGTTTTTTTGTTTTGTTATTGTTTTTTCCTTCGTTCCACGGCTACAGCTCCGAGCTTCACCAACAGTGACATTTTTGTGTATGCAGCCTGTGGTTTTTGTTGTATTTTTTTATGTTGCCCACCATTCAAGGTAGCCATACGGAGATGATGTCTATAACCGTGTGCAAGTGCTCTCTCTCTCTCTCTCTCTCTCTCTCTCTCTCTCTCTCTCCTCTCTCTCTCTCTCTCTCTCTCTCTCTCTCCTCTCTCTCTCTCTCTCTCTCTCTGTCTCTCTCTCTCTCTCTGTCTCTCTGTCTC
>CM060334.1:3893782-3896282 GCA_030674155.1 Stramonita haemastoma
GGGACTGGATTTTAAAAAAGCATATGATTTCTTATTCCATTATCCTTGAGAGAAAAGAAGAAATAAAAGAATAAAATAATAAATGAACACACAAAACGAACGTGTACGGCGCTTTTGCAACTGTGGGATATGGCCGGCGGGTGGCGGGAAAAGCGCGACCACTGCTGTTTTACAATCTGGTTGAAAGCTTTCTCCACAGTTCTGGATGGCTGCAGCTTCTGATTAATGATAGAGGAGTGTGTGTATATGTACTCCTATTGTGTATCAGACTGAAGCTCTGTGTGTGTGTGTGTGCGTGTGTGTGTGTGTGTGTGTGTGTGTGTGTGTGTGTGTGTGTGTGTGTGTGTGTGTGTGTGTGTGTGGTAGTAGTAGTAGTAGTAGTAGTAGTAGTAGTAGTAGTAGTAGTAGTAGTAGTAGTACTGGAGGTGGTGGTGTTGGTGGTAGTGGTAGTAGCAGCAGCAGCAGTAGCAGTAGTAGTAGTAGTAGTAGTAGTAGTAGTAGTAGTAGTAGTAGTAGTAGTAGTAGTAGTAGTAGTAGTAATGCGTTGTAATAGATGTAGTAGGCCTATTAGTAATTGTGTAGTTTCTCTTGACGTCTTGACGTTGTTTTTTTAAATTTTTGATCAGGTTTTTGCCTCTTTTCGCTGCCTCTTTTGTTGACCAAGGTTAAGCAGCGTCCAGCGTGGTTACCAGTTGGATGGGTGACCGTTTGTGCGCCTTGACTTCAGTACAGTTCCTCCAGTTCACCCAGCTGTAAATGGGTACCCGCCCTCTTTAGGGTCAGGGAAGGTAATGCAGCGAGGGAGAGATGATGGGCGCCGCCCTCAATATGTTGGCCCCCTAGAGAAGCTGAGGTCTCTGATGCCTTGCTCCTCTATGACCACCTAGGTTATGGGACACCTTTACCTTTACCTATTGTTGGTGGTTTTGTCAAGAGGCCCTCCACACTTGGTGACGTTGGAGGGTTTTTTTTGTGTGTGTGTGTGTGTAACTGTATATATATATATATATATATATTGAGAGTTGTCCCAGTTCTGCATGTAAACTATTTCTGGTGATGTTACTTTTTCAGTTTTTGTCTTTACCTCTCTTTTTACGTGTTCGTTTCAGCTTAACAGTCATGTAATCACTTCAACACAAACACACGCACGAGCATGCACACACACACACACACACACACACACACACACACACACACACACACACACACACACACACACACACACACACACACACACACACACACACACACACACACACACACACAACAAAACAAAAAAACAACAACAACAACAACAAACACACACACACAACACACACACAACACAACACACACACACACACACACACACAAACAACACACACACACACACACACACACACACACACACACACACACACACACACACACACACACACACACACACACACACACACACACACACACACACAACACACACACCACAACAACACTTACTAACAAAAAATATACATATCGCCCAAAGCACAAACTAAAAAGAAACACAAGAAAAACGATGATCAGGTCAGCAACTATCTACTACAAACAACCAGATTTCTGTGCGCGTTTTATTCACAGATCGATACGAGAGCCGTTTAGCCGTCAGTTCACGTGCTTGCCTGCCTGCCTGCCTATGAGCCTGTCAGCCTGCCAGCTGGCCTGACAGCCTGCCTGCTTGTCAGTCAGCCTGTACAGTTTGAACAAAAAAAAACTTATGCGTTCGTGTCCTAGATTTTTTTTGGTTTGTATTCTGCTTGTACTGACACACAGAGGCTGTGTGTTGATTTCACCGTAGGCCGCAGGGATGTGTGCTGTTGTGGATGTGACAGTTAGCTGAAGCCGTTTTGACGAGAATGATCGGTTTATTGGCATTGTAGGCCTAGAGGTCTCTTCCTCTTATGCTCGCGCTCCCGGGTTTTCGTCTTGGTGGGATTTATGATGATGGGTGGTGGTGGTGGAGGGGGGGGGGCGTTGAATTGTGTGTGTGTGTGTGTGTGTGTGTGTGTGTGTGTGTGTGTGTGTGTGTGTGTGTGTGTGTGGTTCGTCTTTCTGTGTCTGTTTCAATAATTCTTTTTCTTCTTCTTCTTCTTCTTTCTTCTTCTTCTTCTTCTTCTTCTTCTTCTTCTTCTTCTTCTTCTTCTTCCTTCTTTCTTCTCTTCTTCTTCTTCTTCTTCTTCTTCTTCTTCTTCTTCTCTCTCTCTCTCTCTCTCTCTCTCTCTCTCTCTCTCCTCTCTCTCTCTCTCTCTCTCTCTCTCTCTCTCTCTCTCTCCCTCTCTCTCTCTCTCTCTCTCCCCCCAAAGCAAATGAACAAGCTTCAAGAGGAGATAAGAACGTATTTTGCTCCCTCCTCCCCCTCTCTCCCTGTCTTTCTGTCTCTTTCTTCCTCCCTATCCCTTCTCCCCCTCCATATCTCTTTCTCTCATTTCTCTCCATTCCTTCCTCCCTCCCCTCCCCCACACACTCTCTCTCTCTTTACAAACTT
>CM060334.1:3913782-3916282 GCA_030674155.1 Stramonita haemastoma
TGGCACCAACAACACCAGCAACAACAACAGCAACAACAACAGCAACACCTTTTCAAGATTCTTCCTCTGCGTAATAATCACTTGTAACAATCACAAATCTGAGTCCCCGAACCAGAATCGGAGTAAGACCCTTGTGAATGCGTCTGATACAGAAAAGATTGTATGATAGGAGGTTGTAGTGTGGTAACGTGTGGCATAATGATCATGATGATGTTGGATAACAGCTCTTCAAATATGACTTAAGAGGACCACAGCAGAAAACGAGGCCGGTTCATAGGTAAAAGCTTTGTCACGTTCAGGTCAGGTCAGTTTGACCCAAAGTGATAATAAAACGGTGATAATAAGAACCCGCCGATAATAAGAACTAGCCAATAACGAGAACTAGCTAAACACGTAAGCTGCTTTTTTGCTATTGGTTCTGTCAGTGCTGTCTATCGCTGCTATACTGCTGTACTGGTGGTGTTCGCTATAAAATGGTTGTGATTGAAAATGCTTTGAGCAATTACTGATGTAGAATTATTCATCACTTCTTCATGTTGTCGTTCCACGACTAGAGCTCCAACTCTTGCTGTGTGTCCCTAAGAGTCATTGAATTAATGTTTAAAAAATCCTCCACCGGAAACAAATGGTATAACTTCCTGTGTGGAAAATAGCAGACAGTAGAAAACGCACACCGGTGAACTGAACACTTGTGTCGGTGACAAGCCACTTCGCTCGTATGTATGCTTTTTCTACAACGTGCTTTAAAAAAAAGAGAAAAATAACTAAGAAAGTTCATATTCTTCTTCTTCTTCTCCTCCTCTCCTCCTCTCCTCCTCCTCCTCTCCTCCTCCTCCTTCCTTCTTCTTCTTCTTCTTCTTCTTCTTCTTCTTCTTCTTCTTCTTCTCTCCTCTTCTCCTTCTTCTCTCTTTCCTCCCTCCTCCTCTTCCTCCTCCTCCTTCTCTTCCTCTTCTCTTCTTCTCTCCCCCTCCTTTTTTTCTTCTCCTCCCCCTCCTCTTTCTTCTCCTCCGCCTCCTCCGCCCCTCCTCCTTTAACGTCTCCTACTCCTCTGTCTTCTTCTTTTTCCTCCTCCTCTTTCTCCTCCGTCCTCTTCTCCTTCTTTTCCTGTTGAAGATATACTATTTTTGTTTTATGAGCTCTTGCGATGCGAACTCCACCAAACTATGCGCATAAATTGACAGCACACGGGCCTACTGTCCTGTGCTAAGCGGCGAAGTTTTGCATTTATGGCCGTTACCCATCCTGCCTCAGGGACACCCAGTCTCCAGCTTTGAACAGAATTGAAAATACAAATTTGGGGGGAGGGGAGGATGTGGGTTGGGGGGAGGGCAGCTGGATGAATTAAAGAGGTAAAAACAATCCGAAAAATATGTTTTGTGAGAGACATGAGTATGGGAATAGAATGAATATTTTGTGGAGGTTGAGGGCGATGAGAAAAGTAAAGCGTAAAAGGACGGGAAATGGGTGACAGAAGCGAGGATAGCTGACTAGTTTCTTACTGTTAATGCGTAGAAAAAGAGGGTTCAGTCCATCTTTTAGTTTCCTGGTGAAGTGTTGTTGTTTTGTTTTGTTTTTTATATGGATTGGCATTCAGTTGTTTATGTTAAATTCATGTGACTATCCCCAAAGTAGAAATACGGGTACTTTAATAGGGCGGGGGAGGGGGGGGGGGGCGTACGCAAAATTTCACCATTGGCGAAATTCGGAGCTAAGGGACATTAAGGTAAAGGTACGGTAAAGGTGTCCCATAACCTTTGTGGTCGCAGGGGAGCGAGGCATCAGAGACCTCAGCTTCATTAGAGGCCAGCATATTGAGGGCGGCGCCCATCTCCTCTCCCTCGCTGCTTTACCTTCCCTGACCCTAGAGAGGGCAGGTACCAATTTACACAGCTGGGTGAACTGGGGGACTGTACTGAAGCCAAGGCGCGTAAACGGTCACCCATCCACTTGGTAACCACATCGACGCTGCTTAACTTGACTTGGGGAAAGCGAGTGCTCTGACCACTCAGCTGTCCCGCCCCCTAAGGGACATTAAAATGTATTTAAAAAATCAAACAAAAATACGAGAAAATGGACAGCAACAACAACAAAACAGCTAACACAAGAGTGTGGCCAAAGAGCTCCTGGAGGTAGAAGAGTGTGACTTGCTGTTGATGTTCCGGTGGTTGTGACCAGACTCCATAACTAGCTAGTTGCCTTGGTATGACCAGCTGGAGGTTTTCTCCACACTTGTTATCATCAGCCAGATCCGGCCTGATGCTGTTTGTGCCAACGCAAAGAGGCAGAGGCGGAAGGGGGGGGGGAGAGAAGAGGAGGGAGCAGGGTAGTAGGATAGAGGCCAAAGAATAAGAAATGGAGGATGAGAAAGGAGAAGTAAAGAGGGAGGAGGAGGAGATAAACGAAGAGTAAAAGGAGGAGAAAGAAGAAGAGAAAGAACAAGGAGGGGTGGAAGAAGAAAATGAAGGGAGGGGTGGAGGAGCAGGGGGAAGACAAGGAGGAA
>CM060334.1:3921282-3936282 GCA_030674155.1 Stramonita haemastoma
ATCATCCACCCTCGTGTGGATGCCAGGGAGCTATCAGTACAAAGAACTTCACCACCTTCTGTGAAGTCTGTGCTAGGAAATCTCTCTTTTCTGAAGTAGACATCCGTCAGTCTCGGAAGACTTATGGAGTCACTCTCTAGGCTCTATAGAGCGCAAAGCCTGGCTAAGTAAATATGGAGGGAAAACTGTTACCCATGAAGCAGACCCCACCCTCTTCAAGTCGCTGGAATGGTCCATTGGAAAGGCAATGACCGATACGAATGGTTCCAGCACCATCGCAGGAGCCGCCAGAACGTTGCCATGTATAGCCCCGAACCGTCCTGGGGACTCCCAACTCGCTGAGTTTTCTTCAGGGATGGTGTCTAAACACGACATCTGTGTGCATGCCGTTTTTTTTTAAATTTTGTTGTCATGCGCTCCTACCGACACACAATGGCCTGTTCTTCCAAAAGGCGGAACGGGTGTTTAACGCGTGTGCAAGATGTTCTGTGTGCGTTCGCACACGGGGCCTCGGTTTATAGTCTCATCTGAACAACAACACAACACAACACAACACAACACAACACAACACAACACAACACACACACCACACACACACACACACACACACACACACACACACACACACACACACACACACACACACACACACACACACACCACACACACACACACGGATGGTGGCAGTATTGTCCAGTGTTTTGTCTAACAGTTGTCTATCAGGCCAATATTCATTCGGATGAGACTATAAACCGAGGCTCCGTGTGCGAACGCACACAGAACATCTTGCGCACACGTTAAACACCCGTTTCGTCTGTCGGAAGAGCAGGCCACTGTATACCGATAGAAGCGCATGACAAAAAACAAAAAACAAAAAAAAACTAGCATGCACACAGGTGTCGTGTTTAAACACCATCCCTGGGGAAAAATTGGGGAGTTGGAGTCCCAGGGCGGTTCGAGGCTGTATAATTATAGCAACGTTCTGGTGGCTCCTGCGACGGCACTGGAACCATTCGTACCGGCGATTACCTTTCCAATGGACCGTTCCAACGATGTGGATACGTGGGTCTGCTGCATGGGTAACAGCTTGCCCTCCATACTGACTTCCCCAGGCTTTGCGCTCTAGAGCCTAGAGTGCAACTCCATAGTCTTCCGAGACTGACGGATGCCTACAAAAACAGTTGAACACTAGATCTAACTGGGGAGAGAAAGAATGAACGAACGTTGTTGGTTTTATTTTGTTTGGTTAGTTTTTTTCTTTCGTTTTTTTATTTGATTGTTTGGATGGTTGGTTGTTTTTGTTTTAAATTTTTTGTGTGTTTTTTTCTGGTTGTGTTTGTTTTGGGGTTTTTTTTTTGGGGGGTACTATTGATGGTTTTTTGTTTGGCTTTATTTGTTGTTGTTGTTTGCGTGTTTTGTTTTGCTTTGGTTTCTGGTTGGTGAGGAAGGGGGGGGGGGGGGGGTAAGCAGAAACAATTGCTCTTTCTCTCAGCAAGTATTCCTTTCGAAAAAAAAATCAGTTAAAATTAAAACAAGATTATGTTGATGATGTTGTGAAGTGAAGAAATGCTGTGTTCAAAGTTACGAAATAGCATTCCAGAGAGAGAGAGAGAGAGAGAGAGGAGAGAGAGAGAGGGGGGGGGGAGGGAGGGGGGAGGGAAAGGGGGGGAGGGGAAGCAGGGAGACAGACAGAAACAATTGATTGTGTGTGATTGTGTTTGAGGGTGATGACAAACGCCCAAACACTGTGATGATGTGCTCACACACGATTTACGTGACAGCTCGGAGTTATGAAACTTGGGTTGATTTATTGTTGTTGTTGTTGTTGTTCCTTAAATGTTATGTTTTTAGTCTTCCCAGTGTGTGCGCGCGCACACACGCATCAACACAAGCACACACACACACACCACACACACACACACACACCCAACACAACCACACACATATGCACGCCCGCCTGCCGCACGCACGCACGCACGCACGCCCACGCACCACACACACACACACACACACACACACACACACCACACACACACACACACACACACACACACACACACGGGCGTGCGCACGCGTACTCGCGTATATCTGTAATTTGGTACATGTGAATTGTGTGTGTCAAGGAGCTGATGTAGTGGGAACACTGATAATAAAAAAAAGTATTGTATATATATGTAGTAAAAGTAGAATAGTAGTGGTAGCTAGTAGCAGAGCAGTAGCTAGCATAGTAGTAGGAGCAGAGCTATATAGAATATAGACAACAGCAGTGGTAATAGTAGAGTAGCAGCAAGCAGTATCAGTAATGCTAGTAGTAGTGTAGTAGTAGTCAGTAGTAGTAGTAGTAGAGTAGTAGTAGTAGTAGTGAGTAGTAGTATAAGTAGTTGTTGTAGTAGTAGTTGTGTAGTAGTTGTAATAAGTAGTAGCAGTGCAGCAGTGTACTTAAGGTGGAAGTAGTAGAAGTAGTGGCAGAAGCAGCAGCAGTATCTAGTAGTTTGGTAGTAATAGTGTGTTGTGTGAAGGTAGTGTAGTAGTAGTAGTAGTGGTCGGTGATGGTGAGGTGGTAGTAGTAGAGTAGGCAGGAGTAGTAGTAGTAGTGTGTAGATAGTAGGTGGTGATAGGTAGTAGTAGAGTAGTAGTAGGTGGTAGTATGGGTGATGGTGGTTGTAGTAGTAGTAGCAGTGTAGAAGTGGTGTGGTGGTGGTGGTGGTGGTGTGGTATAGTAGTAGTCGCAGTAGAAGTAGTAGTGGTGGTGGTGGTGGTTGTGGTGGTAGTAGTAGTAGTAGCAGCAGCAGCAGTAGTAGTAGTAGTGAAGGGGGGGAGGGTATTTAATGATGATTGTTAGTACCAATAGTCGTAGCTGTAGTAGTAGTGATAATGGTGAGGCTACCAGCATTATATGAAGTAAGAGGAGCAGTATCGACAACAGTAACAGAAGAAACAGTAGTAATAGTAGTAAAAGTGAGTAGTGGCAGTAACAGCAGAAACGGTACCAGACCTACCAGTAATAGAACACCACCAAACTATGTAGTATAAGTATAGTCTTGAATCGCACGGCCACACAATACGTGCAACTTCATAAAAGACTGGAAACCACGGCGCAGTTTTCCATTGTCTCTTGAGAGAGAGAGACCCTATAAGCCAACAGAATAGTAGTGTATCGTGGACTTACTGTAGGCAGAAAGGTCTTTGTACAGTTTCTTGGCAATGTTTATTCTTGCTTTATACTGCGTAGTTAGGTCAGTGCACTGTAGTGATCGTTTCGAAATAAGTTTTTTCTTCTTCTTGTTCTTGTTCTTGTTCTTGTTTTGTTCTTCTTGTTCTTGTTCTTGTTCTTCTTGTTCTTCTTGTTCTTCTTGTTCTTGTTCTTGTTCTTGTTCTTCTTCTTCTTCTTTCTTCTTCTTCTTCTTCTTCTTCTTCTTCTTCTTCTTCTTCTTCTTCTTCTTTTTTTTCTTTCTTCTTCTCCTCTTCCTCTCCTCCTCCTCCTCTCTACTCTTCTTCTTCTTCTTCTTTTCCCCCTATTCTTCTTGTTCTTCTGTTTTGTTCTTCTTCTTGTTCTTCTTCTTCTTCTTCTTCTTCTTCTTCTTCTTCTTCTTCTTCTTCTTCTTCTTCTTCTTCTTCTTCTTCTTCTTCTTCTTCTTCTTTTCTTCTTCCTTTCTTTGAACGGTTTGACAGCAACTAGTGCTATCAAATGGGCGAAAATGCGTTGCACTACCATAAAGCGCTTGGCAAGTCAGGCTTAGCGTATTCGACTTTGACGTGGAAGTGAATGGAAATGTTTTAGTCTTTCTGAGAGAGAGAGAGAGAGAGTTAAGAGAGAGAGAGAGAGAGAGAGAGAGAGGAGAGAGAGAGAGAGAGAGAGAGAGAGAGAGAGAGAGAGAGCAGAATTGCCAAGAAGGCAGAAATAGACAAGACGGAGGTGGACAGGAAGAAAAGGAGCAAGGCAGAAACAAGAAAGGGATAGAAAAGAGGGAATTCCTGGTATAGAGTTTCCAGAAGGTGGAGATGCTGTTTATACTGACAGGGCCCAGCATCCCTACGGGGAAGGATGAGACTATAATTATAAACCGAGGTCCCGTGTTCGAACCCTCGCAGAACATACTTGCATGCGCACACGCTAAAACCCGCTCTGGCTTTCGGAAGAATACGCCACAGCTGTCATTTCCCCTCTACTTTCAGTTCCTCTCAGCTGCCAATTAATCCATCCCATCCCATTCCATCCCAGATGGGGCCAGCTGTTGCTATTTGTAGCAGGAACTAACCACACTTGGACTAGGTAAAAGGAAGGGGCACACTCAGTATAGCACTCTTGACTGAGTGATGTTGGATTTGTGTACTGTGAAGCCGTTTATGCCGGTAGGACCGGATGACAGAATGTACAAAATGCCCATGCGCACTGGTGTCGTGTTCAGTTAGGCGTTACCTCCAAAGTCGGAATGGGACCACCTTAATTAATTAATGGTGGCTAAGCGCTGCAAACGCAAAATCTCACCTGTGGAACGTGTGTGTGTGTGGTGTGTGTGTGTGTGTGTGTGGTGTGTGTGTGTGTGTGTGTGTGTGTGTGTGTGTGTGTGTGTGTGTGTGTGTGTGTGTGTGTGTGTGTGTGAAAGTCAAACTCAAAGTCAACATTTTATTTCAGATGGTACAATGAGAAAGCAATAAATTTGCTTTTTTTCCCCTCAAGCCGTGGGTGTGTATGTGTGTGTGTGGGGGGGGGGGGGGGGGGGGTAGGTGGATGCGCGCGCTTGCACTCACGCCAACATGTGCATGAATGCCTGTAATACCCCCCTCCCCCAAAAAAAAAAACCAACCAAAAACCCCACGATGATGCGAACGAAAACCTTCAACAGAAGGTCTTATCTTTTTTCCCCACAAAACAGTTTTGTTTGGGGTTTTTTTTTTAATCAGCAAGGCCTTGCATACGACAGATTTGAGGAAATCAATAATATGCTATCTGTGAAGAAGCCGAGGTGGAGGAGGTTCAATTCCCAGCATGTGAATAAATCATGACGGGGGGGGGGGGGGATGTTTCGCCGACAAATCTCTGGTGACAAAGTGGTGAAATCGTTCCAAAATAACGGAACAGCAGGGTCCATTACCCGCTTTCTGGTGGAGTCATATACATAGCCGACCACTCTCAATATTAGTCTGGGGAATCGAATTTTGATAATATTATACAGTTTCTGCATTGGAGGTCTCCGTTGGGACTTGAATTTAACAAGTTTTGCTTGGGGTTTTTTGTGGGTTTTTTTTTTAACTTCCTCGACTAGAGCTCCGAGGTTCACCAATGGTGAGATTTCTGCGTATGCAATCGTTTTGCCCACCATGAAGGCGGTTACATTTCGACCTTGGGGATGATGTCTAAACATGACACCAGTGTACATGTGTTTCTTTTTTCTTTCTTTTTAAAACAAAATTATTTTGTCGTTATCCGTTCCTACCGACACGCAATTGCCTACTCTTTCGAAAAGTCGGGAAGGTTTTTTTTGTGTGTGCGCAAGATTTACTTTGATTTAGAGTCTCATCCGAAGGACTTTCAGGGGAAGGAGTCAGTATTGGTGATAACTTCAGGGGAAAATATCCCCTCAAACGAATGCTTCGGTGGTGGTTCGAACTCGAACCGTTAGATCACGAGTTCAACGCTCTAACCACTAGGCTGCCCCGCCTGCCGAGTGTTGATATGAATCATTGTCATGAGAAACCATGTTCTTTAAGAACTGGAAGTTCTGTGCTAGAACTTTTCTATCCATCTATTCTTTCTGCCTTGTTCCTTTTATTCTTCTCATCCCCTTCTTGTTTATTTTCCGCATTCTTGGTCCAGGAAGACTTTAAAGATTTAAATAATTTCTCTCCCACGCCGATATCGGATGCGCTGAGCCTGACTTATCAGGCGCTTAACGGCAGCGCAACGTATTTTCGCTCATATGACAGACAACAGTTGTTGCGGTCTGAATGTTCGTCGAAGAAGAGGAAGAATGTTCTTGAACAGAATTGCAGAACTCGAATTCTCAGCGCAGAGACACCGTCAACGCTTAAACTGTGCTCGGAAATAAAATGTCACAAAAAGGAAGAAATAAACTCAGCCGTCATTTGTCAGAAAGACTAGCTCTCAGACTGTCCTTACAACTGATGGAGAAGAGGTAGGGAAATAATCGTGCTTTTGGATAAGATTCGATGACAGACCTCTCGTTTTCAAGATGGTGCATTGGCCGCTTGGCTATCAGATTTTGTGTTTGTTTTTCATTTATACTCTTTATTTAAAATGTGTGTGTGTGCTCCTGAGTGCGTATGTGCGAGCGTGCGCGTATGTATGTGTGTTGTTTTGTTTAAGTTATGCTTGGAATCTTGAGTAGAAAGTGTACGTATACGTCATCTACTATATCAGAAATGTAGATAAAGAAGAGGAGGAGAAAAGAATGTGTTTATAGTAAACAGTGTCGCCAGGGTCATACACACACACACACACACACACACACACACACCACACACACACACACACACACACACACACACACACACACACACACACACCACACATCGTAGCACGCAAAGCAGGCACACTCACCCTTAGTGTGTACACACACACACACACACACACACACACACACACACACACACACACCACACACACACACACACACACACACACACTCATAAGATCATCTATCATACTCTCAAGCACACCTACACCCGCCCAACCCTTTTCCCCTCCCAACAAAGTCACCAAATTTAACAGCTTAACATCACTTAAAGCATAATGATGTCAGAACTGAATAACTGACAACTTAAGAAAAGAAAAACATTTTTCATACTTTAAAACACACACACACACACACACACACACACACACACACACACACACACACACACACACACACACACACACACACACACACACACACACAAAGGAACCACAAAAAAAAAAAGAAATTCCCCTTCTTAAAGGTGAGATTCCAATTTTTTTTGTGACAGTTATGTGACCTCTGAAAGTTGCAAAAGACACCTTATTTTAAAATGAGCGAGTATCTATCTGCCCACACAGTGGACAATTTACCCCCCAGGAAAGTCACTGTTTTCGTTGTTATTCTGGAAAAGTCAAGGGGGAGGTAGTGTGGTAAGGTAATGTCTCTTCTTGCACAACCCAGAAACACCCCTGCAACCCCAGGGGGATAAACGCCACGATTGATGACCGGAGCCATAAAATTAAAGAGGCAATCCTTAGTCTGTTCAGAAGCCTCAGGCGCTCCATTTCCCACCATAAACATCGTCTTTGGGGGGGGGGGGGGGTAAGGGAGGTGAGCTGCAGGGGCCAGGAGATTGGCAAGCAAGGTCATGCGCTTTTTTGTGAATCACCGAAAAAAAAACAAGGAAAAAAAGGTCTCTTTGAGTGAGAAGAGTAGACAAAAGGCAGGTTGTCTGAAATCATTGTCGGCGACGACCGTTTCATTGTCGTTTCTCTCTTGTCAGTCTTTGTTTGATTGCCTCTTTCTCTTTGTCACTTTCTTGGCAAAGGGTGGTACTTTTTCTTACCGCGCAGTTGTTGTTGTTGTGTTGTTGTTGTTGTTTTTTTTAGGGTGCTGCTGCTGTGTTGAAGAGGGTGTCTTTTTGTTTCTTCGCCAGATTTCTGACTTTAACGGGTCTTTAAAATGTTTTTGTTTTTGTTTGTTCATGTTTTTTTTCTGTCTTTTCATCTGTATGTCCCTTTGTCTGTCTGTGTCTCTTTGTATACATGTCTGTCTGCTCTCTCTCTCTCTCTCTCTCTCTCTCTCTCCTCTCTCTCTCTCTCTCTCTCCCTCTCTCTTTTTCTTTCTCTCAATATTGTTCTGGAGAATTTTTTCCCGATTTTTCTGTGTGAAATTGAACCTGCTTTCCACAGGAAGAGGATATCGCCACAAGGGCAGCGCCACTCTTATTTTCCTGTTTGATGGGTGTACTTGTTTCCTTACCAGAGTGGCTTTTTTTCTACAGAAAGCCAAGTGGTTATAGTGATGGCTTTTGCATTAAACTTACCATAAAATCACAAGTTTAAACCTCAGGCAGTACAGGGAAATTGAGTTGGTACCAATGTTAGCTAGCTGTGTGCTCAAGGTAAATTTACCATCCCCTTCTTGTTGTTGTTGTGGCAGTATAGTATGATTTACATCCGGTCCCAGCGAAGGTTTCTCATTAATTAGGGAATCATCCCCTTGGACAGATCTACTCTACAGAAACACGTGCCCTCCGTCCACCTCATTGGTCAGAAGAGACTATGTGACTTTTTCCAAACCTCTAGGCTACCACAATCAAGGTGAATGGTACCCCAATCAGTTCATTTGTCACGTGTGTGTGTGTGAGGGGGGGCAAAGTGGGGCGGGGCGGGGCTCGTAGGGGTGTTCCTGTGGTGTTTCAGCACAGGCCTTTGGTTATTATTTTTAGGGCTGGATGGACACTGCTAGCTGAGCTTACAGTCCCTAAATCGGAAATCTCCGCTGGGACGTTAATTTAATCCCAACAACAACAACAAGTGCTAGCTGAGCTCAGGTGGGCGTAGTAGGGTTGTACATATTTACTGCTTGGGTAAGTAGATGGGTAGATGGCAGCCTTTGATTTTACGCCCTTGTTACTCATGTGATCATAAGTTGTTTTAGGATTGGATTTATACTGTCCTGGAAAGATATTTCTAAAAAAAATAATGAGAAAAGAAAAACAAAATAAAACAAACCAACAAACGAACAAGCAAAGCAAAAAAAAAGCAACAGACCCCCCCCCCCCCCCCCCATCACCATCACAAACCCCCCCACAGTCAGCTGCTAAGGGAAAGGACAAAAATAGGAACTTTTTTTTATTCAAAGAGGACAAAATATTATTCATGTATTCCCTTGTATGCTATCATTCTTTCCTACTGTCTACTTTCCTCTTTCATGTATTTCTATATGTCTTTCTACATTTTGTTCTTACCTTTCTATTCCAAACCATCCTACAGTGACTTTTGAAGGGATGATTTAAAGTAATTTATGTTATCAAATGTGTCGTTTGGTTTTTTTTTAAATCTACTTTTACAGTTTGAGCATATTGATGCTAATCAGCTTTCTTATTTTATTTTTAATTATTATTTTTTTAGAAGCCTACCAGCTGTCCAATGTAACTGACTTTGTCACTGCTGTTGAACACATTATAAGCTTATAGATCGTTGCTGCTCTATTACAAGTGTGGATTTTTATGATTTTATAATATATATGTGTATAATTTTATATTAGAGATATATATTTATAATATATAAATAATCCATTTTTTACTTTTTTCTTTACATAAAATTTTGTTTAAACCAAAGACAACAAAGGGTGTACAAGAAATCGCACAGAATATCACAAGACTCGCTTCATTCCTACATAGATCAGCTTGTTTTCTTTGGTCACTCGTGCTTTTGAACTCCCATTTCGGGGAATTTTCTCTTATATATATAGTTGTTGACGAAACGGCGGAAAGGTCACCCTGACCTTGTTGAACACTAATACCATGTCGCCCCAATGAGCCAGAGATAGCACATCGTGATCTCTTCATTTTCAGGCCACTCCAGCTTCTCTGTCAAATGAATAATTATTATACGACTATCAGACTACATCCCCTCTCTCCCCTTTCTCCCTCTTCCCTTTATCCGGGTACGGGATAGCCTGGTGGTCATAGTGATGCGCTTGTGAATCTGCTGACCCGGGTTCGAAACTCGTTCAAGAGGATTTTCCCTCTGGAGTTAACATCAGTGCCGACTCGACTCCACTCTGCCCCACCCTCCAAAATCCTTCGGAGAGACTATAAACCGAGGTCCGGTGTGCGAAGGCAGGTAAAAACATCTTGGGCACACGTTGAAACACATTCCGCTTTTCCGAAGAGTAAGCCATTGTGTGCCGGTGGGCCAGGAAGGGATGACAAAATGGACAAATCTGCACACACACAGGGATTTAATGTAAAAAAAAAAAAGTAAAAAGAAAGAAAGAAAGAAAAAAAAGAAGAGAAAAAAAAAGAACAGAAGTGCTCTTTTCATTATCCTCGAAATAATAGAATAATAGAATTCTCATGGACTTTTCACCCCCATCCCCAAACCACCACCACCACCCACCACCACCACTGCCCTCCCCTCTCCCCTTCTGCTTCCATTTTGTCCTCCCTCACCCCCCCCCCCCCCCAACCCAACTCTTCTTACACTCTGGTGCAGTGGACCTGATGACATTTATTCCCCACCCCTCAGAATCAATCACGACAGTGAAGTGTCCACCTCGTAAAACTGGATCGGAGAAAAGAAGCGTAAGGTAAAGGTGTCCCATAACCTAGGCCGCCGTAGGGGAGCGAGGCATCAGAGACCTCAGCTTCTCCAGGGGCCAGCATGTTGCGGGCGGTGCCCATCTCTCCCTCGCTGCTTTACCTTCCCTGATCCTAAAGAGGGCAGGTACCCATTTGCAGCTGGGTGAACTGGGGGGGGGACTGTACTGAAGCCAAGGCATGCAAACGGTCACCCATCCAATTGGTAACCACGCTGGATGCTGCTGAACATTGGCTGGGAGAAAGCGAGCGCTCTGACCACTGAGTGATCCCGTCCCCAAAAGAAGCGTAGGAGCGTAAAATATGGCTGGAGGGGCGCCGCTACTTCTGTCCCTCTTTCTCATAAAGCATTGTTGGATAATGGCTATCAGTGTGTAAACATTTTACTGGAGACTCTTGAACCTACCACCTTTGGGGGTTAGGGGGTGGAGGCTTTTCATTTATCCCGATGACCTACTGGTCGAATTAGGGGACAGTACGTCTTGAGGTAGTTCCTTTCATCTTTTTAGGATCTGACAGATCTGCTGAAGGGCAGGATCATAATTGAATAACCTCCCTTGTGTTGGTTCGTGAGTGAGGGGTGGAGGATGGGAGGGGGTGGGGGCAGTATGGAATGGAGATAGGAAGGGGGAGGGGGGTTCAAGCTGGGGGGAAAGTTATGGTTTTGTTCTACAGTGTTGAGTATAACGAGTTTCTGTTGCTTATTGATTGTGGCAGATTGGTTTGATCTTTTACTTCTGTGCGTTTTTTTTTTGTTTTGTTTTTTTGTTGTTGTTGTTTTTTTGTTTTTTTTTTTACTGAATCCTTTGTTAAATGTTGCATGTTGTTTCTTATATTTTTTACATTATGCACGCGCGCGCGCACACACACAGACACATACACACCCACTCTCTTTCATACACACACACAAACAAACACACACACACACTCTCTCTCTTTCACACACACACACACATACACACACACACACACACACACACACACACACACACACACACACACAACACACACACACACACACACACACACACACACACACACACAAGCAAAAAAATCCAACAAAAAAACACCAAAAATCCCCAAAAGTTCTTTGGATGAGACTATAAACTGAGATCCCGTGTACAAAAAGCACGCAGAACCTCTTGCGCACATGTTAAAACCCGTTCCACTTTTCGGAAGTGTAGGCTATTGTGTGCCAGTAGAAAAGAATGAGAAAACTGCATACACACAGTGATTGGATGTAAAAAAAAAAAAAAAAAAAAAAAAAAAAGCACATGAGTGCTTATTCCATTATCCTCGAAATAAAAGAACACACACACACACACACACACACACACACACACACACACACACACACACACACACACACACACACACACACACATACATACACTTACACACACACATATATATATATATATATATATATATATATATATATATATATATATATATATATATATATATACACACACACGCAATGTGTGTGTGTTGGAGAGAGAGATACAGAGACAGAAACACAGAGACAGACTCAAAAAGGTCATTGCTCCTTAGAATGGGGTATAGAAACAAGAGAGACAGAGAGTGCACACGTTCACCCCAAACAACAAGGAATTAATGAGAACAAGATAATTATTGAGCAAATCGGTCAAAAAGTCGCGGCATCAATGCTAATGAATGATTGGGCCTATGACCGAAAGAGATTACAGTTCATATCACGCTAATGCTTCTAATCAATGCTACCCAGTGGTGCCACTGATCTCGGTCAGTGGGGTAACGATGCCACTTTCACTCTTGACCAGTCACTTCTAAGGGGACGGGAGGGATAGCTCAGTGGTCAGAGCACTAGCTCTTCCCCAAGCTAAAGTTTTCAGCAGCGTCGAGCGTGGTTACCAAGTGGATGGGTGACTGTTTGCGCGCTTTGGCTTCAGTACAGTCCCCCAGTCCCTCCAGCAGTAAATGGGTACCTGCCCTCTTTAGGGTCAGGGAAGGTAAAGCAGCGAGGGAGAGGAGATGGGCGCCGCCCTCAATATGCTGGCCCCTAGAGAAGCTGAGGTCTCTGATGCCTCGCTCCTCAACCACCACAAAGGTTATGGGAACGTTAAGTTACCTTGACCTTTTTAGTTAACTTCTGCGGCCGTCAATGAAATTGCTATCGCTGCGTGGTGGATCGGTGGTCCAACAGTAGCCTAACGCACCTATTTTTTAAAACGCATCTTGCCTGTCTAAGAAAGCGAAAAATGTGTGGGTTCGATCCCTGTTTGTATCTGAACTTTGCAGCTCAGCAACCGTCATGTTCATGTTCAGTGTTCAGTGTTGAACACACCATAAGCAGCAAGCTTTTGTTGCCATGACTCCAAAATGCTGTTTGTTTTCAATGTGTGCTCCCGTTTTTTAAAATGTTCAAAAACCTATTTAAACAAACTTCCCCCCATCCACTAAATGTTGAGTGGTGGTCTGGGAGCTAGTCTTTCGGGTGATACTATAAACCGCGGTCTGGTGTGCAGCGTTTTTTTCAGGGCGCGTAAAAGAACCCAGGCAATAAGAGCGTTGTCCCTGGCAGAAATTATGGTAAAAAAGCTACTATGGTAGTTAAACACACACACACACACACACACACACACACACACACACACACACACACACACACACATATGCACGCACACACGTACGCATATGTATATATATGTATGTATGTATGTATGTATGTATGTATGTATGTATGTATGTATGTATGTATGTATGTGTACACACACACACACACGCATATATATATATATATATATATATATATATATATATATATATATATATATGTATGTATGTATGTATGTATGTATGTATGTATGTATGTATGTATGTATGTATGTCATGTATGTACACACTTATAACGTTATAAGAATCTCTCTCTCTCTCTCTCTCTCTCTCTCTCTCTCTCTCTCTCTCTCTCTCTCTCTCTCTCTCTCTCTCCCTCTCTCTCTCTCTCTCTCTCTCTCTCTCTCCCTCTCCCTCCCCCCCTCTCTCTCTCTCTCTCTCTCTCTCTCTCTCTCTCTCTCTCTCTCTCTCTTCTCTCTCTCTCTCTCTCTCTCTCTCTCTCTTCTCTCTCCCAACATGTCTCCAATTACCGATGTGTGTAACGGGGGACACAAAACTTATTTCCTAACTCCATCCCGCTCCCCTCAAAAACATCCCGCTCCCCTAAAAAAACAACAACATGCACAAATAAAATCAAAATAAAGGAAACCAGAGCCTCATTAGAGGGTGTGGGGGAGAAACAACTCCTTTTTTCCCTCCAAAACGCTCGATCTCAACACAAGTTATCGCTGCGCCGGTAGCACATGCCCAGACTGCCGCCCCCCCCCCCCCCCATCTCCCCCCCCCATCTCCCCCCCCCACCCCACCTCCTCCCTCCCTACCCCACCCCACCTCCACCCCAAAGCGATCGTCTGCTTCTGACTGACGACGCCATTGCAGACTGGAAGAACATCGATCCGTCTCAGCTATCGGTAATCAATCGTCGCTTTCAGTGATGAAACTGCGCCTGTCTCCCAACCGTTCGGAAGGCATTCCAAAATCGATAGCCAGCCGTCCGTTTCGTCCTAACAGGAGCAAGACCCTGGCGACAAACTTTGTGTTATTGCCAGGTTTGAATAGAAGAGGATCGGTGCGGCGTTATTAGCAAGGGGTCAATTTGTAACGTGTGATTCTGATTCTGATTCTGATTCTTCTTCTTCTTCTTCCTCTTCTTCTGATTCTGATTCTTCTTCTTCTTCTTCTTCTTTCTTCTTCTTCTTCTTCTTCTTCTTCTTCTTTCTTCTTCTTCTTCTTCTTCTTCTTTGCATTCTTCTTTGTATTCTTCTTCTCTTCGTAATTCTTCTTCTTCTTTGCAATTCTTCGCAATTCTTCTTCTTCTTTGCAATTCTTCACAATTCTTCTTCTTTGCATTCTTCTTCTTCTTTGCATTCTTGTTCTTCTTCTTTGCATTCTTCTTCTTCGCAATTCTTCTTCTTCTTTCTTCTTCTTCTTCTTCTTCTTCTTTGCAATTCTTCTTCTTCTTTGCATTCTTCTTCTTCTTCTTTGCATTCTTCTTCTTCTTCTTCTTCTTCTTCTTCTTCTTCTTCTTCTTCTTCTTCTTCTTCTTCTTCTTCTTCTTCGCCGAACGCTCAAACAGCAACTATCGTCTGTTATATAAGCGAAGATATTTACGTTACGCTGCCGTTAAGCGCCTGACAAGTAAGGCCCAGCTCATCCAACGTCGGCATAAGAAAGAATGGTTATCTTTTAAGTTTCTGGGAGAAAAAAGCAAGAGAATGGACCAAGAAGGGAGAAAATAACAAGAGGAAGTGAACAGTAAGAAAAGGAGAAGGTAGAAACAGAGAAGGGGATAGAAAAGAGAAGTTTCTAGCTCAGAATTTCCAGAAGGTGGGGAGGCTATTTATACGGTTATACGGACGCCCCCCCCCCCGCCCCCCGCTCTCTCCCCCCCCCCCCCCCCCCCCCCCCCCCCCCCCCTCCCCCGCACTCCCACTTGGGCTAGGTAGTTGTTTCAGAGTGCTGTTTTTAAGGAGTGGAAGAAGTAGAAGAAATGGTCCATGCAAATGATGTGCTGTTGATTGGGAACGTGTTAGAGAGGGTGTGAGAAGGTGGCTGAAAATTAACGGGTCGATGGTTTCTTCCGTGATTTCTGTGTGTGTGTGTGTGTGTGTGTGT
>CM060334.1:3945564-3960086 GCA_030674155.1 Stramonita haemastoma
GTCCTATAGGGCATTTATTGTAGTTCTTGTAGGTGTTTTTTTTATTTTTACATTTTCAATATTTTTCTTGATCTGTTAATGTTAAGACGCTGTTATTATTTATCACACACACACACATACACACACACACACA
Source organism: Stramonita haemastoma (assembly GCA_030674155.1). Lineage (NCBI taxonomy): Eukaryota > Metazoa > Mollusca > Gastropoda > Neogastropoda > Muricidae > Stramonita > Stramonita haemastoma. The sequence goes on from CM060334.1 coordinate 3,945,698, forward strand.
CACAAACAACGATTATCGTCTCTCCTCTCTCTCACCTATCCAGTCTCCTATCTTAGGGTCAACTGGTATCACTTAAAGTAGAAAGACGTTAAAATTGAAGACTTACTCACTTAACTACACACACCTACACACACACACACACACACACAACCAACACACACACACACACACACCACACACACAAACCACAAACACCACATACCATGAGAAGTGAAAGCCATAGCCAGGACAAGGCGAAGAGGGAGGAGCGCAGAGTCATGCTCCTCTTCCCTGTGGTGGGGGCAAACCACTCCAGCTTGGGAAACAGCCGGTCCTGACACACAGCCTGGGGGAACACAGGTCCACAGAAACTTCAATCATCCCCTGAAGGGCAGTTACAAACTGACAGGCACAGGGATACGTAGAAGCATAATCTTGAAAAGACGCAAGAAGGCTACTTTTCATATTGGTTTAAACATTCAAGATAACTCCAATAAAAATCACACTCACACACCACACACACACACACTCTTACACACACACATACACACACCTTAGCTTGGGAGAAAACAAGTGCTCTGACCACTGAGCTATCCCATCCCCAAATTAAGGTTAGGCAGCACTGAGTGTGGCTACCAAGTGGATGGGTGACTGTGCATCTTGGCCTCAATACAGTCCCCCAGTTCACCCAGCTGTAAATGGGTACCTGCCCTCTTCAGGGTCAAGGAAGGTAAAGCTGGGAAGTAGAGGAGATGGGCGCCGCCCTCAACATGTTGGCCCCTGGAGAAGCCGAGGTCTCTGATGCCTCGCTCCCAAACCACCGCATAGCTAGAACACCTTTACTTATACCAGCCCTACTACAGGCCATTGGCTTTAAATAAAATAAAATATTTTTTTTAACCATTTGCATAAGAAGAACCCCCCCCCCCCAAAAAAAAAAGCTGGGTGTCTGGTTACCTGGAAAACTTTAGGGGCAGACACCAAGCTGGCCAGGGCGGAGGAGAGAGTGGCGGCAAACACTCCAATGGTGATGAGGGGACCAAACGCTGAGATGATCTGCATCGCCTGCACAACAACAAACACAACAACACCTGGTTACTACTACTACTATTACTACTACTACTACTATTACTACTACTACTTCTGCTGCTACTTCTACTACTGTTGCTGCTGCTGCTGCTACTCACTCACTCACTCTCACACACACACAGAGTCACTCACTCACTCTCACACGCACGTGTGTATGCACATGTTTGTGCACCCCCCCCCCCCAGCAACTTACACACACACACACACAGAGGGAGCAGATGACATTTACAAAACTGCTTACACACAGGGCAACTGGATGTAAAAACGCAATGAGTGCTTATTCCATTATTCTCGATATAAAAGAATAAATAAATAAACACACGTCACCCACCCCCAAACACCCCAAAAACATCCCCCACCACACATAACACACCCACCACTCACAACCACCACCCCCACCCCCTACTCACCCTGTAGTCATGGTACAGCCCGTACTGACAGCCCTCTTTCACCAAGGAGCAGTTAGCCACGTTCTCCGCAGAATACACGTAGGGGACACCCGTCGTCACAGGCACTAGTGTTGTTGTCGTGGTGGTGGTGGTGGACATGGTCAGTCCTGTGACGTTGGTGGTGAGGAAGGACACCGTGGCGTTGGCCAGGTGAGGAGGGAGGGTGGTGGCGGCAGCGGCCACAGCCTGGGGCATGAAGCCGTTGGCCTCGCGGTGCATGCTGCCCCGATGAGCAGCGCCACCAGGATGTACACCAGCGTGCTGATCAAAATGGCCGTCAGCGTGCCCTTGGGGATGGCCTTGGCCGGGTTCTGCCCGCCCACAGTTCACGGTCATTGATTTTAATTAACCCTCTTAGTCCTGAATTGGGATCTACCGGGATTAAATAATGCCCCCCCCCCCCCCCCCCGAATCCCAAACCAGGATTTGCCGGGATTACAATAATTGCCCCCCCCCCCCCAGCATTTGCCGGGATTAAATAATTGCACCCACCCCACCCCAAACCAGGATTTGCCAGGATTAAATAATTGCTTCCCCACCCCCCTCTCTGAACCGGGATTTACACACAGTAGATTTCCATCAGGCAGTGACCATCACTAATTGCTACCACATGCCAAAGCTTTATCAGGCTAGAGATAGAAACTCTGCTGAGAGTCTGGAAGTAATTATAGCTGCTGGTATGTACTTAGAGGGAGGAAAAGGCAAGCAAACATGGGTGCCTGACCTGATTTTGTGATGGAATGTGAAATCTAGGGGCAGTTTGTGTTCAGAGAATCTGAACGCAAGAGGATTAAAGTCTATTCACGATTAGTGATATTAGATCCCCCCATCCCCACCAACAAGCACAATGCATTTCTGCTCATACGACAGACAACAACAGCTGCTGTCTGAGCACTTTACACAGAAGATGAGAAAGAAAGACGACTACAGATTAATTAAAAACGACTACAGATTAAAGACAACTACAGATTATGTACATATACTACATACACTGACGCTCACCATCCCCCGACAGAAATGTATGCGGTGTGACCTTACCTTGAGGTCACCGGAGATGTTGGCACCGGCCAGGATGCCGTGGCAGCGGGAAAGAAGACGGAGAAGACAGAGGCAAAATTGTTGCCTTTCCGATAACTGCTGAAAGTGTTCGCCACCAGCGTGTCCACTGTCCAAACAGAAACACCTCTCCTATCAGATCAGAGAAGGGAGGGAGGGATGGAGGGAGGGGAGAGGGAGGGGAGGAGAGGAGAGAGAGAGAGAGAGAGAGAGAGAGAGAGAGAGAGAGAGAGAGAGAGAGAGAGAGAGAGGGAGGGAGAGGAGGAGGGAGGGAGGGAGGGGAGAGGGAGGGAGGAGAGAGAGAGAGAGAGAGAGAGAGAGAGAGAGAGAGAGAGAGAGAGAGAGAGAGAGAGAGAGAGAGAGAGAGAGAGAGAGAGAGAGAGAGAGAGAGAGAGAGAGAGAGAGAGAGAGAGAGAGAGAGAGAGAGAGAGAGAGAGAGAGAGAGAGAGAGAGAAAGAGAGAGAGAATGAGAGAGAGAGAGAGAGAGAGAGAGGTGTGTGTGTGTGTGTGTGTGTGTGTGTGTGTGTGTGTGTGTGTGTGTGTGGTGTGTGTGTGTGTGCATTCACACGCATGCGTGCGTGCATGTATGGCACACTTACATGCATGCATCTTTGGAGGAGGGGAGGATGTACAGTGTATGTAAGCGTGTATGTGTGTACATATGTACAAACATCAGTTGGCAATGAGTGAATTGAAAAAAGCGCAAAATAAAGCAGAAAATTTCTTCTGGGGGGTCGTCATACATGTATGTGCATGCACACTAATGTGCGCTCACACACACAAACACAAAAACACACACATGCACGCACGAATGCGCGCGCAGCACACACACACACACCTTACCCCTACCCCCCCCCCAACCACACACACACTCTATCCAACCCTCCCCCCTTCTAGCCACACTTACCACTGATGCCAGTGAAGCCGCGAGAAGCCTTGTAGTCTGAAGGGGGGAGGAAGATGCCCACAAAGAAGCTTCCCAAAGCAATGACCAGCCCAACCAGCAATCCTAGCTGCGCCTGAAAGTAAAACAGACACATTTGTAAATGAAATAGACAATTTGTATGAAGACACATTTGTAAATAAAACAGACAAATTTGTAAATGAAATAGACAAATTTGTAAATAAATGACACATTGTAATGAAATAGACACATTTGTAAATGAAATAGACACATTTGTAAATGAAATAGACAAAGTTGTAAATGAAATAGACACATTTGTAAATGAAAATAGACACATTTGTAAATAAAATAGACACATTTGTAAATGAAATAGACAAAGTTGTAAATGAAATAGACACATTTGTAAATGAAATAGACACATTTGTAAATGAAATAGACACATTTGTAAATGAAATAGACACATTTGTAAATGAAATAGACACATTTGTAAATGAAATAGACACATTTGTAATGAATAGAACATTTTTAAATGAAATAGACAAAGTTGTAAATGAAATAGACACATTTGTAAATGAAATAGACACATTTGTAAATAAAATAGACAAAGTTGTAAATGAAATAGACACATTTGTAAATGAAATAGACAAATTTGTAAATAAATAGACACATTTGTAAATGAAAATAGACACATTTGTAAATGAAATAGACACATTTGTAATGAATAACAAGTTTAAATGAAAGACATTTGTAAATGAAATAGACAAATTGTAAATGAAATAGACACATTTGTAAATGAAATAGACACAGTTGTAATGTAGACAAAGTTGTAATGAAATAGACACATTTGTAAATGAAATAGACACATTTGTAAATAAATAGACAAAGTTGTAATAATAGACACATTTGTAAATGAAATAGACACATTTGTAAATGAAATAGACACATTTGTAAATGAAATAGACACATTTGTAAATGAAATAGACATATTTGTAAATGAAATAGACACATTTGTAAATGAAATAGACAAAGTTGTAAATGAAATAGACAAAGTTGTAAATGAAATAGACAAATTTGTAAATAAAATAGACAAATTTGTAAATAAAATAGACAAATTTGTAAATAAAATAGATAAAGTTGTAAAGCACCTCATTGTCACCAAATACCACCATTCAGGGTTGTTTTTTTTGGCTCTTTTTTTATTAATGTTGTTTCTACCTAACTTCTGCTCATATCGCATCCTCATGAGAGGGGGGGTGTCAAAAGTCCAACAGGAGCCCATCAATGTCAGGCTGCCATACAGCCCTCAGTCAGAGGAACCTGCACTGCTGCTGGGTCACTTTGGCGGTGCTTCAGTGGAGCCTGTTCCGAGATCACACATGTATGCAGAACACCACCTACTAAGCCCCTACCAATGACAATAACAGCTCTGTTGTGGAGCCAGGCTGGGAGAGATGCTCACCCAGGGTGGTGACTGCCACAACACCTTCCCAAAGACCTTCTCCCCTGAACTTCTGACCCTGAATGTTTTGACAGAAACTCACCAGACGTACATGGGAAGCTGAAACTTTTTTTTTTTTAATTTAAAAAAAAAATTGGGGGGGGGGGGGGGGGGGGAAGCTGAAACTAGGGTCACCATAAGAATAATTAACACATCCATGAAATTGTCTAGTATTGCATGATGCTCAATGGTGCTGAGGCCCATGAAATGATACTGCTGTAGAATTCCATGCTTTCAGGCTATTTGACAGGGCTGCACTCTGCTGCTGCCTTAGCCTGAGGAGGGCACACTGGGCTCTGACCATAGTGGAGCTTGACCCCATCCCCGTCAGATGAGAGAAACAGCAGATATTTCTGGCTGACCAGCTGCCTTGGTGCAGTGGTTAGCACCTTGGGTTACAGACAGGAAAGTCGCAGGTTTGAATCCCATAAGAGTCATAGGGATTTTCTTTTAATCCAGCCAGCTACTACCCACCCAGAGTGTGTATGCTGTGGGCTCATTGGGGAAGACTGGGACCACACAGTCAAGCTTCATCCAATTTATGGACGCCATTTTGACAGCATTGCTCAAATTATCTGACCAAAACTGCTGGTGTCTGTATCCCTCAGGACCGGTGAATGCTTAGGTATAATGATAGGAAGCATCGAGCACAGCCCTAAGTCATGCAGTCTCAAAGCAGATGCACTTTCCACGGCAGCATTGTTACATCATCCTCATCATCGATGATCATCGTGCAATAAAGAACATTGTGATTTGGTGACTCACTGATGATGATCGCAACCAACCAACAACACAACAAAAACCCAAAAAAAGAGCAGGACATTTAAGTACTCACCCTAGACTCCCACTCCATGCCGCAGATAGAAATGGCGAACAGGAGTATCAACATGACAGCTCCAAACAGACGGATGTCATTTTCAAACGTGGTGAGAGTCCCAAGGTTCTGCAACACAGGCAAGACAAGAGTGAAAATGTTAGTCCCCTGAAATACACAGTGCTGAGGTTTGTCTGTTCCTCTGCTACAGCATCCTGATTCACTAACTATTGATGAGATTTTGCAGAGAGAGAGAGAGAGAGAGAGAGAGAGAGAGAGAGAGAGAGAGAGAGGAGAGAGGAGAGAGAGAGAGAGAGGGGGGGGGGGATAGATACATACATAGATACAAAAGTTATATATATATAAAGTCTGTTAATTACAGGATGCATGGTGCTTGGTGCATAAATATCTATTCACTAGGTGTCCCATAAAGGTGTCCCAAAACCTGTGTGGTTGTAGGGGAGCGAGGCATCAAAGACCTCAGCTTCTCTAGGGGCCAGTGTACTGAGACAGTTTTAAAAAACTTAAATTTGTTCATGATTAAAACTTTTCTTCTTTATTTTGTTGAAACTTTAAAACAGCCCGAAGTTAAAATGTGGCTACTTTCATGGTGGACAAAAACAATGCAAAATCTCACAATTAAAGAACATCAGAGCTTTAGACAAAGAATTGAGAGAAAAACAACAACAAACAAACAAAAACAAAAAAACACAACAAAACAATTTCACAAAGTAATTCACACTGCCACAGTACCTAGTCCTAATATAGAAGAAGCCTGAATAAGAATTTTATAAAACCGATTGATTCACAAACACTTTATAACAAAACCAAACACACACAAAAGAGGGTGGACATTTTACAGACAGGCAGTCAAGTTTAATACGGAAAATCTTTACAGACAGGTGTTACTGTAACACACACACACACACAACACACACACACACACACACACACACACACACACACACACACACACAATTCTTGCATATTTGTCCACCCCCCCTAAGCTTATGTTTCATTATTCCGTTGCACTACATACATACATGTAATGCATTTGTATTATTTGCATGGTTGTACTTAATCACCATTTCTTTGTTTTGTTTCCTTTAGTCTCTGTTTTCTGACAATGTTATTCTGAGCACCCAGGGGAAGAATGGAGATATGCCATGCACTTCTAGGATTTAGGATTACCCACGACTATAACAACATTTATGGGAAAACAACAATGCAAGAATTTCTGCACACGTGCACAGGAAGAATAGTCAATACACACGCCCACACAAACTTGTATCTTTCTTAGTCATACATACTCACAGTCCACACACACACACACACACACACACACACACACACACACACACACACACACAACACTGCTCATTCTGTCATGTGAGCACAACACACACAGTCATGCACATGCACACACAGACACACACATAACAAACATACACACACTGCTCACTCTCAGTCATGTGAGCACCAACACACACACATACACAAACACATTTCACCCTACCCACATCCAAACCACTTTTTCCCACCACCCCCTCCCACACCCTTTTCCACCACCACCTCCTCAACTTATTTTACCACCACCTTTCTGAAATTTCCGAGCAAGTTACGCCAGGTCACTCCCAGCGAGAAATGTCAGAGGTTGACACGCGCTTTAACGCCTGACCAGAAAACAAGGCTGCTGCAGCCATTTTACGCTTTGACGCGAGCTCAAGGCGAACATGCAGATGCCTGTAGTGGTGTAGTGGAGGGGTAATCCCGCCCAGTAATAGATTGACTTCAAGGCGAAGACTAAGCGCTCTGTCAGCCTGTCCAAGCCCTGCATCTGTATTCTGGGTCTTAGTCTGTCAAGAGTGGTGCGGGTCATGGCATGAGTGAGGACAATAATTTTTTTTTTTTTTGGGGGGGGGGGGGGGAGGGGGTGGTTTGAAGACTCTGCATATTGATATATATGTGTGTGTTGTGTGTGTGTGTGTGTGTGTGTGTGTGGTGTGTGTTGTGTGTGTGTGTGTGTGTTTTGTGTGTTGGGTGTGTGTGTGTGTGTGGTGTGTGTGTTTTGTGTGTGTGTGTTTTTGTGAGTGTGTGTTTTGTGTGTGTGTGTGTGTGTGTGTGTGTGGTGGTGTGTGTGTGTGTGTGTGGTGTGTATGTGTGTGTTGTGTGTTGTGTGTGTGTGTGTGTGTTTGACTATGTGTGTTTGACTAGTGTGTGTGTGTGTGTTGTGTGTGTGTGTGTGTGTTGTGTGTGTGTGTGTGTGTGAGTGTTTTGTGTGTTTTGTGGTGTGTGTGTGTTGGGAGTGTAATTGTGGTGTGTGGTGTGTTGTTGTGTGTGTGTGTGTGTGTGTGGTGTGTGTGTGTGTGCTAGTGTGTGTGTGTCTGTTGTGTGTCTGTTGTTTGACTATTGTGTGTGTGTGACTGTGTGTGTGTGTGGTGGTGTGTGTGTGTGTGTGGTGGTGTGATGTGTGTGTGTGTGGTGTGTGGAGACTGTATAAGCTGGGGGTGGGGGTGGGGGGGGTTGAACAGGCCAGGGTACAAGCATGCACATGTGAGTGCATCTCTGTGAACATGGATGTTTGCGTAAGTGTGCATGTGCATGCATGCACACACACACACACAATCTCTCCCCCCCCCCCCTTTTCCTGTAACACACTCTGTCTCTCTATCCCCCTCTCTCTCACTGTGAGTGTATCACACAAAGTAAGAAAGAAAGACAGAGGCAGAACAGACAAAATAGAGAGAGAGAGAGAGAGAGAGAGAGAGAGAGAGAGAGAGAGAGAGAGAGAGAGGAGAGAGAGAGAGAGAGAGAGAGAGAGATTGAGAGAGAGAGAGAGAGAGAGAGAATGAACAAGAGAGGGGGAAAGGGAGATTTTTTCATACACATTATACAAACTAACATTAAGATGTTAACGTACAGACAATCCATCATTCCACAAGCTCTCTCAAATTGGGATGCTTTAGATTTTAAAAAAAAAAATCAAACTTTTTTTTATATAAGGCATCACGTTTTCCCCATTTTTTGGAACATTTTATCTGTGGCTGCATTCTGCCATGGGCGTTTTCATACAAGATTTATGAGACAATCTCCTCCAGTAATTAGCACCACCCCTTTGCATAATTACGAATGCTGCATGCCGGATGGAAAAGTACACACCCATGACCCCCCAAAAAAACTAGGAAATTTGGACAAAAAATACATAAAAATGTTTAACTTTATGTCTTGCCTTTTTAATTACCGTACATTCATCCTCCTCTTTTGTAAATCTTGGGACCTCTAAAACAAATAAAATGATTTTTTTGTTCCTCAACTATGGCTCCAATGTTTACCAGTAGCGAGATTGTGTGTAACCCTTTGCCCACCATTACGGTAGCTGCATTTTGATTTTGAGGAAGGGGGTGATTCAAAAAATGATAATACAAAAACAAACAAAAAATCTCTTTAAACTCCAGATGCTGCTGCTGTTTATTGGGAAAAAACCCCCATAAAACCTTAAACCACATCAGCACTGCACAGATTCTAAAACTCACATGCCCTTTGCATGTAATGGGTAGTTTTCTTTTATTTTCCCTGCTGTTATCTTAAAATCTTGAATAAAAGAAAATAAAAATACCAAGAAAAGGAAAACTTGAAAGTCTTTGCTTTGAATGGCAGCGAGGTAAATGCAATTATCTTGCAGTTTCACTAGTCGGAAAATTTTTGTGCAACCACAATCAAGTAGTCATAAGGAAAAAATGGAGCAGTCATTTTACAATGTAACAATAATAAACATCCCACTGATGCTTAAACGTAACGAATGATTATAAATTCTCAAACATTGAAGCTTTTTAAACTATACTTTGTACCTAACCAACACATTTTTGCTTTGTGTGACACAGTATTTGCTACTAAATTATGACTGTCAAAATGGAAACACAGGAAGCTCAGATGGTCAGAGCACTCACTTTCCCTAACCAAGGCTGAACAGCATCAAGCGTGGTTATCAGTTGGATGGGTGACTATTTGCGTGTCTTGGCTTCAGTGACAGTCCCCCCAGTTCACCCAGCTGTAAATGGGTACCTGCCCTCTTTAGAGTCAGGGAAGGTAAAGCAGCGAGGGAGAGGAGATGGGTGCCGCCCTCAATATGCTGGCCCCTAGAGAAGCTGAGGCCTCTGATGCCTTGCTCCCCTATGACCACATAGGTTACGGGACACCTTTACCTTTTTTTTTTTAAATCAATGCTTGTGTTTCTTTTGCACCAGTACTGCAGTGTCCGTGTATATGCTTTACATGAACATAGCAATGTACATGCTTTACAAACATGTATACATTACACAGCAGCAAATGTGCAAATAAAACATATTCTTTTCTCTTTACATTAAAATGCTCATACAATGACTAATTTTGTCTGTCATATGAGCAAAAATGTGTTACCTGCTGTAAAGCACTTGACAAGTCAGGCCCAGTGCATCTGACTTCCACATGAGCGGAAACATTAACACAAATAAAATGTCCCTCCAGAACTGGAACACTTAAAATCAAATCTTTATGTGACACACGACAAAGCTGTAGCCTCAATATAATTCTGAGCACAGTATAAACTTTAAGCTTGTTGTTACTATGCTGGTGATGATTGTTTGTTCTCATAAATAACATGCTCTATTCAATAAAACCTGATTTAAACTAATATAAGTTTTATTAATTAATTTCCCTGACAAAAACGTGGAGAGATGTCATCTACTCCCCAGCTTCCAGTATAACAAAAAGTACTGATACACAACTGGAAGTCAGATAATTTTCATGTCACACTTCTTACCTACTTTAAAGCATATTAAATCTTACTGGAAGGTGTGTTTTTCTTGACCCAGATAAAGATACGAAAAGGGAGGGGGGGGGGGACCAGGAAAAAAAATTATTTCAACGAAATGAAGGAAGCATTGTCAACAGGGTCCATCGTCCCTTTACAGAGGTAATGCATGTTTGTTTTAAAAGGTCGAGCAAGTTTGGCTTGCAGGCAGTGCATGCCGTGTTTAACAATGCAGCGTGTGAAGAGAAGAGCCTACAAGCCGCTTTGAGACTTCCCCTGTGCACTGTGTACACTCATTCATTTGCCCAAGAAGAAAGGTGGCAGGACAGTTAAGATGTCACCTGCCAACAAGTAAACCACGTGGTTCTGGGTTCGATTCTCAGCCTCACCCTTTCTTCCCAGTTTAACAAAATAATCAAAAGTCAAAGTCTTTCAGATGAGACACTAAACTGAGGCCCTGAGTGCAAACACACACCATACCAAATACACACATTAAAATCCTGTTACGCCTTTCGGAAGACCAGGCCATGTGTGCTGGTAGGAATGGATGACAGAGAAAAAACCCACCAGCATGCACACAGGTGTAGTGTTTAGACATCATCCCCAAAGTCGCAATGCAGCTACCTAAATGGTGGTGGTGGGTGGGGTGGGGGGGGGGGACGGTCGCACAGCATAAATTTTACCACTGGTGAATCTTGGAGCTGAAGCCTGACACCCACCCACCCCCCAAAAGGTCAAGCAAGCTGCAGATAGTGCATGTAGTGTGAAGAAAGAGTCTACAGGCAGCTTTAAAAAGATTCCACATGTGAACTGTGTATATATTATATATAATATAATAAATATGTAAATTTATATATATAATATATATTATATATATATATATTATATATATATATTATATTATATATATATATATATATATATATATATATATATATATATAATATCTTCATTTGTTTGGCCAGTGATGCATCTCGGTTGGCAAGTCAAATGTTGGGTGGGAACATCTCTAAAACTGAAAGAGCATTTTAACATTTGGGATAAAGCAAAGAGCATTACAGATAACCACTAAAGTGAATAGAGGAGCAGAAACTTAAATGAGCACACTAGTTATGTAGACAGAACAACAACCACAAAACCAGAACAAACAGAAAGTTATGTATGTGCTCACATGAGAAAATACATGTTCGATACATTTACAGTGTCACACACACACACAACACACACACACACACAACACACAACACCACACAACACACCAATCCAATCTTGTTTATAGCCCTGCTAGAGGCCATATCAGGGCTCTACACACACACACACACACACACACACAACACACACACACACACACACACACACACACACCCACACAAACAACCACAAACATACCACAAAACACACACAACACAACACACACACACAACCACAAAAACCATACATGGCAACATATTCCAACCCCCACAAACAAGCCATCCCCCCTCTCCAAAGACAGGAGGGCTGAGGGTGTAGACCAGTCAGTCTAACATAAGCCCTGGTCCCTGCTAATGCAATATGCCATTCATCACAGCAAGAACAAAGGACCCTTTCTCCTGTCCATCTTTCCCCCTCTCCTGTCTTCCCCTGTCTGTCCTCCTTTCATCACCCTCATCTCTCCAATCTCTCTGTCTCTCTCTCCCTCTCTTCTCTCTCTCCCTCCCTCTCTCTTTCTATCAGCCCTAATCTAATTCACTCCTGTCCTTCACAATGGATTCCCCCCCCATCCCCCCCCCTCCTCTCTCTCTCCCTTTCTTTCCATACTGATGATCATGAAGAAGAGATGCACTCATCCAAAAACACTGAGGATCTATACTCAGATCCCTTCCAAAACTGTCAGGACTTTTCATTCTGCTACTAGTGGATGGTCTGGAAACTAGTCTTTTTTAAAGAGGGTTTTTCCCCAGGGGATCCTGAGCTAGAAGCTCCAAGGTTCACCATGGCGAGATTTCTGGGTAGTATGCAGCTTTTTTTTCTTCTTTTTGGTGCCCGCATTAAAGATTCTGGCTTTGAGGGTGATGTCTAAACACGATTGTACCACATCAGTGTGCATGCATTTAAAAAAAAAAGATTTGTCATCCATACTTATTGGCACAAATGGCCCACTCTTCTGATGGGCAAAATGGTTTTACTATGTGCCAGGTGTTCTCATGTTACTGCACATGGGGCCTCTGTTTAGAGTCAGCCTTACCAGAGGACTTTCAGGGGAAAAGTCAGACTGATCCCAGCTCCAAGTGAAAAATTCCCTTCAACAGGCATTTCAGCAGTGGCTGAGCCCGGCCAGTAAATCAGGAGTTCAACACCGAAATTCTAACCACTAGGCTATCCTGCCCCCCCCTCTCTTTTCTTTTTTGGGGGTGGGGGTGGGGTGGCGAGGTAATGAAAGATTGTTAGTAAATCACATTTTCTGTAGTAAAGCCTGTGTATGTAAGCTGATTATAATATATAATACATCCATAAATCATAAAATATATAAGATGAGAGAGAATAAGAGGGGGTGGGGGAATAGGAAAGAGAGAGAGAGAGAGAAGAGACAGAGAGAGCGTGGCAGACAGGAGAAAATAATGGGGAAAAAAAATGAACAATAATAACCACGACAACAACATAACAAGTGCTGTATGATGGCGATGCTTACTGGGCAGAAAGCCGCCAGAATGCAACAGACACACCGGTCTGCCCTGAATGTCCCACACAAACTCCATAAATACCAACATTATCACAATCCCCCCCCAAAAAAAAACCCTTACCCTATTCATACTACCAACACCCACAATTTTCCTTACATATTCCTATAATAATCCCACACTCCACTTATAGTACAGTCCCTGTAATAAATCTCCCCCCTCCCCTTCTCTCCTCCTCTGATGCTAAAATGAAGGAGCAGACAGGACAGGGGGGGGGAGAGAGGGGTGGAGGGTAAAGATCAATGTCTGAACAGAGGGCTGAGGATCGATGAATCCCTTATGATAGAGCCCTGCACATGCCCCGCTGACAAGCAACTAGGGTGGGGAGGTGGTTGGGGGGTCCCACTCTTTTCATGTTCATGATTTCTCGTTTCTTCTTAACAGGGGGGAGGGGGGAGGGAAGGAAGAGGGGGGGACCTTGACAGCCGTCATGAATTTCCTCTATTCGTGCTTGCCCTGCTGTCCCCTCCCCCCCCCCTCCTCCCTATCCGATATTCCCACCCTCTTCCTCCCCACCAACCTTACCCACCCCCCAAGCCAATTTTCCTTTTCTGACCGTACTTGTGCAAAACGCTTTAGCTGTGAGAGGGAATGGAGATGGTGCAGTTGATTAGGGCTCAAACTTGCTGCGCTGTGTAAAGCGCTTTCGGGGTGTAATCGGCGCAATTCTCTCCATTCTGTGTTCTTTACCTTTTTGTACTGCTCTGGCCTGTGTGATTAGGCTACCCCCCCCCCCCCCCCAAAACACACACTCGATGGGGCATAGGAGACATTTCTTGCTATATCTAAAAAAATATGTATGAAAAAGGAAAGAAGAGTCAGGAATATGTTACTGAAGAAAAGTGAAGCAACAGGTAAGTATCAGACCCCCCTGAAAAACAAAATAAAACAAATAAAATAAAACCTGACATCAGCAAAAGACTGCAGATAGAACAAGAATGGGTTATGTGTATACGTGAAAATGGCTTCATAACATCCCTGAAACAATGTAGAAGCCAAAAAAGGTAAAGCAAAAAAAAAATTTTTATATAACACAGACAGTAGCAAGATGAAAAAAGACAGATAGTTGATAGAAATAGGATAGATAGATAGGA
>CM060334.1:3960186-3972686 GCA_030674155.1 Stramonita haemastoma
AAAGTAAAACCCAAAGGGTAGTGACCCTCTCTCTATCTGACATAAATCACCCCCCCCCCCCCTCCTCTCGCTCCTTAAAAAGAAAAGGACAAGGCTAAAAAAGTGACTCATGTAACCTTTAGGCAAAATAGAGAAAAATAAGCTGAGAAAGAGGCTTATGTACTCTCCAGGGAAAAAAAAACAAAACAAAAAAAAAGAAAAGAAAAGAAAATGACGATGATGATCAAAATCCAAGCTCTAACAGATCAGTAACTTTAAAAAAAAAAAAAAAGAGAAGCCTGTATCCTTTTCTTTCTTTTAATTTTTTTTTTTATCAGCTTCAAGGCTAGCTAGGGGGAAGTTGTTAGGGAGGGGGGGGGGGGGGGGGAGGGGGGACTGACCTGTCCTCAAACACTCCCATGATGACACCTTTAAAAAAAACAACTACAACCAGTAGTAGGAAGATCAAGATAGGCCTTATCAAGTTTTGATGATAAAAAATGTTTGAACAGTATCAGCTGTCACTGTGTTTTTCCCCAGAGTGACTTTTCACAGTGGCAAGGAGTGGCAGGATTTGTCCATTGCTAATGCACCATCCCATCCCATTACCTCCACACAATGCCTGGTGACAAGTGGTGTCAAGACTTTTGTGACCCCTGTATGAAATCTTTAATTCATTGTGGGGATATCATGAGATATGTGAGGAGTGCTTTTTGTTGGGCTTTTTTTTTAGGAGGGGAGGGCTTTAGTTTTGGGATTTTTTTGGGGTGGGTGGGCAGGGTTGTTTCTTTATCTATCTCATGAAGCAGCTACAGAAATATGAACATCAAACATACATGAATATCGTATGCACACTAATGTGCGCGCACACACTTCACAGTTTTGTAAACTTTGTCATTCTCCACTTTCATCTCCTATCATTCGAAAGTGAGAAGACACCAAACTAACACACACAGTGACACACACACTCAATCTCTCTCTCTCTTACTTACACACACGCACGCGCAGCGCACACGCACGCACGCACGCACGCACGCACCACCACCACACACACACACACACACACACACACACACACAATACCCACACACACTACACACCAATAACCACAGACCTTCTCCTTCAAAGAGAAATAGAGACTAAAACACACATTATCTTTCTGTCATCGAAATTCTTTGCCTCTGTCTTCAGTCGATCTACATCTGTTCTGACCATAAGGCAACTGTACTTACCTCAGAACTCCCACATTTAGTGAGGTGGGGTCTGGTTACAACAGATCCACACTCATCACAGTCAGAACTAGATCATGCCCACCCCCCATCACTACTTTGTGAGATAAGGTAAAGGTGTCCCATAACCTAGACGGTTGTAGGGGAGCGAGGCATCAGAGACCTCAGCTTCTCTAGGGGCCAGCATATTGAGGCGCGGCCCCATCTCCTCTCCCTCACTGCTTTACCTTCCCTTACCCAAGGCGCAAACGGTCACCCATCCAAATGGTAACCACGCTTGATGCTGCTTAACCTTGGCTGGGGGAAAGCAAGCGCTCTGACCACTGAGCTATCCCGTCCCCATGTGAGATGTAGCAACATCTTCTTCTTCTTCTTCGTTCGAACGCTCAGACAGCAACTATTGATGTCTGTGATATTCATGAGTGAAAATGTGCTGTGCTGCCTTAAGTGCTTGACAGGCTTCAGCATGGTAAAGAATTATTATTATTTTTAAAGTCTTCTGAAGGGCGAAAGACGGAATGGGTTATTAACATGTATGCCAGATGTTCTGTGTGACACAAGGCTTTGGTTTATAATCTCATCCAAAGGACTTCTGACACTCAGTTTGATTTTACTGTTTTGGTCCACCTGTGGAGAAAGGGCAAGGCTGAGATTTGAACTTAGAACCTCACAATTTACTTGCCAAGCAGGAGAATGTCTTAACCACTCTGCCACCTTTTCATTACTTTAAAAATATAGTTTAAACACACACAACACACACAACCACACACACACACACACACACACACAAAACACACACACAAGCTCACACAAACAAACACCACAGATTCACACACAAGCAGCACAGATGCACCAGCAGCACGCACACCACCACTGCACAGCACCACTCACTCACTCACTCACTCACTCACTCACCTCTCCTCTCTCTTCTCACACACACACACCACACACACAACACACACAGACACAGCACACCACACATCACACACTCCACACACACACACACACACACATCCACAAACTTGCTCTGACCTCCTTTGACCACGCCATTGGTGCAGATGGCCGACATGGACAGCGTGGTGATGGTGGTGACCGCAGAGGACAGGAGGATGACCATGCACACTTCCAGCACACCAGACTCCGCAACGCACCACGACAAACGGATGAACAGCATCACCCCCCATATATTCAGCAAACAGCGTATCTGTATGTACATACATTATACATGCATACAGCAATCAAACCACTACAATCATCAACACGACTTTATAAGGTAAAGGTAGAGGTGTCCAATAACCTATGTGGTCGTAGGGGAGCAAGATGTCAACAGATCTCAGCTTCTCCAGGGGCCAGCATATTGAGGGCGGCGCCCATCTCCTCTCCCTCGCCGCTTTACAACCTCTGACCCTCAAGAGCTGGGGGGACTGGGGGACTGTACAGATGCCAAGGCACGCAAACAGTCAGCCATCCACTTGATAACCACGCTCGATACTGCTTAACCTTAGCTTGGGGTAAGCGAGTGCTCTGACCACAGAGCTATCCCGCCCCCACATGACTTTATATTTCCAGTGGTATAATTTAAGTAAAAGAACAGTATACAGATGTATAATTAATCTAAAATAATGGTATTACCATAGAATAAAAAATATCAGTAGAAAAGCAATTTTTCAAGATATTTTTGTTTTCATCCTCGGCTAGTGCTGCAAGGTTCTCAGATGGTGAGATTTTGCATAAATATGCAACCACTCTTGCCCACCATGAAGCTAGCCGCACTCCGCCCTTGGGGATTATGTTTTTACATCCAAAGATGCATCCGTTTCAAAATCACAGAGAGGAGGGAAAAAGGGAGAGAGAGAGAGGGGGGAGGGAGAAGGAAGGGATAGAGGAAGGTAGAATTTTTTCTTCTTCTTTTATATCAAGGATAATCATGGAATAAGCACTCATGTGCATTTTTTTACATCCAGTCCCCATGTGTATGCAGTTTTGTAAATTTTGTCATCTGTTCCCACCGGCACACAATGCCTACTTTTTCAAAAAGAGGAACAGGTTTTAATGTGTAAGCAAGATCATCTGCGTGCGTTTGCACACAGGCCTCGGTTTACAGTCTCATCTGAAGGACTTCGGGGATGATCTGCACTGAATTAGATTGAGATGGAGTCTGCACTGATATTAGGACTTTTGGGAGTGGAGCTGCACTGATTGGACTTGGAGAGTGAGTCTGCACTGATGTGATTTAAGGATGAGTCTGCACTGATTAGATTGAGGGAGTGGAGTCTGCACTGATGTTAGGACTTTTGAGGGGATGAGTCGCACGAGTCTTTAAGTGACTGCACTGATATTAGGACTTTCGAGGAGTGAGTCTGCACTGATTTAACTACAGAGTAAAATATCATGAAATCAAAAATGGAGAGGAAAAAAAATGCAGAAAGAGAACTCACAAGAACGCCCTTGATCCAGCCAAACTTGATGGTGCTGGCGGAGGTGGCCTCCACCTCGGGGGGCCTCTGGGTCTCCTCCTGCTCCCTCTCCCCCTGAGCTGCCAACAGCGGCTCTCGGTTCTGGCTCGGGCATCTCCATCCTCCTGTACACAGCATGGGAGAGACATTTCAATGAGCTGCAATATCGTGTACACCTGTGAGATATGAATATAATAGTGTGTGTGTGTGTGTGTGTGTGTGTGTGTGTGTGTGTGTGTGTGTGTGTGTGTGTGTGTGTGTGTGTGTGTGTGTGTGTATATATTTAGTAACAATATAATAAAAACATACTGTGTTCAGCTTCCTCTCTTCTTTATTAAAAAAATCAAATTTTCGCTTCTATCCTGAACATTCCAAAAGGCTCAATCAAGACAACTTTATCAAAACAACTTTTTATAAGACAACTCTATATAATATAATATATATTATTATTACATTACAATGCTGATAGTTTGCTTTATTAAAATGAATTTCTAGGAACTTATGAGCTGAAAGAGTGAGAACTAGATTGTAGAAGTAAGAGGTGGCTCTTATATTTTGTAAAGTTCTAAATTAATGCTGTTCTATAATACTGCTCCCCCCCCCCCTCCCCTTCTCTCTTTTCGATTAAAAAGTCAATTCGTTACTCTTTTATCATAGATATAAGCCCTTACTGACCACGTTTGTACCCGTGGGCAAAAAAAAAAAGGAAATTATATCCTCATCTCGATTCTCTTGTCTATATGTGCACATGTAGATTGTAAATCATACTTTTCTCAGAAACAATTTCTACTGAAATAACTTTTGGTATCTAGAGTTTTAAACAAGAGCATAACTTTTCCCTTATCACATTACAATGGACATGAATATGAACAAAGGGCTCTAGAACATGATAACTTCCTGATGGATGTAACTTTTTGTGTGAAGAAACATGTTCTTACTAACAGGGTTTTTGTTGTTGTTATTAAAAACACAATAATTATTTCATGAACCTTTACTGTTTATCCTCACTATTCTTAGCATATAAATATCACCCCTCCCCCCCCCCCCCCCCTAAATCATTACATGAACATTACACACAAAAAACTCAAAATAAATTGACAAAAAGTCTCAAATTGAGAAAATTCCTCACAAAATGTGCTTCTCACATACACACATGATGTTACACACACACACACACACACACCACACACACACACACAAACAGTCATCTAAAATAAGTCTTTAAAAACTTGATCTCCTAAGTCTTAGTAAGTTTTGCACTGCTCATTTGCTGCATATTATAGGATAATCCCATTTAAAAAATATAACAATATCTGAGTGGGTTTTTTTTCTTCCTCAAGTGTGTCACATGGCTTATGTACTAATGTAGACAATACAGTTCATGTAAAGAGAGAGAGAGGAGGAGGGAGAGAGGGGGGAGGAGAGGAGAGAGAGAGAGAGAGAGAGAGAGAGAGAGAGAGAGGGAGAGAGAGAGAGAGAGAGAAGAGAGAGAGAGAGAGAGAGAGAGAGAGAGAGAGAGAGAGAGAGAGAGAGAGAGAGAGAGACAAAAGACAGACAGCAGACAGAGACAGAGACGAGAAGAGACAGATTCAAACTGAGAAGACACACACACAGAAAGACAGAAAAGAGACAGACAGACAGAGACAGACAAGACAAAAATCAGGATTGAGGGAAAAGGAAGGAGCAGAATCTGAACAAGAAGCAGCAGCACAGCATCCTTGGCAAGTTCTTAAGAGCCGACAGTCCCCCAGTGGGAAGAAAGTTTCCCTCGCTGACGATGAAGATGTCATGTCAACGTTCCCTGTCCCCCTCCTCCGATCAAGTTGTTGACCTCTGTGCACCGTTTTACTTCAGTGCTATGTGTCTTTGCACTGACTAATGAGTTCAAGTGCATGGCAAAGTTCAGGGTTTTTTTTTTTTATTTTTCTTTTCTCTCAGCTAGTGGGAGGAGATGTTCTTTTTCATTTCGAGTTTGAAACTCTTTGTAAATTGCCACCCCCCCTTCTGTCTGCTCTTCTCCCTCTCCCACCCCCCCCCCCTCTCTCCTCTCTCTCTCTCTCTCTCTCTCAAAAGAAATGCCAGTCTATTCACGTCAATTTGCAAAAAAACAAACTTGTGCTTCTTAAATTTTAAAATCTTAAATTAAATTTCTTTTGTAGAGTTTTACAGAGATAATGTGACCTTTGTTTTGTCTGTGTGTGTGTGTGTGTGTGTGTGTGTGTGTGTGTGTGTGTGTGTGTGTGTGTGTGTGTGTGTGTGTGTGTGTGTGTGTGTGTGTGTGTGTTTTTGTGAGTGTGTTCTGTGGTGGCACAAGCATAGCTATGTCAAATAATTTGCATTAAAACATATATGTAGCTATCATACAAATACACTAGTGCAATTTGGGCATAAAGCCATTGCAATTTTAACATCATCATATGTGCAAGCTTATGTCCATGCAAACTTATGTTCACTGCTGCATTATTTACAAGTTCATCCGTTAGCTGCATTACAGTTAATAAGTTCAAAACTACCCAAAGTCAGAATGGGCTGCCTCACAAGAGGGAAGAAACTGTCACAATGGTGAACCTTGGAGCTCTAGCGTAGCGGAGGGGGAAATTAAACTTGGGTGACAAAACTCAAAAACTCTCATGAGCACACACACACACACACACACTCACACACACACACCACACACACACACACACACACACACACACACACCACATACTCTCTCTCTCTCTCTCTCTCTCTCTTCTCTCTCTCTCTCATACACACACACCTTTCTTGTAATCCTCTAGGGGGTTTAGAGAAAGGGGAAACACACACACACACACACACACACACACACACACACACACACACACACACACACACACACACATGCAAGCACACATGCATGCAAGTTTGCATGCACATACAAACATGCACACTCACAAACTCATCACCACCCCCACTACATACAGTTCGGCAATCTCATTCATAACATTTCATATCATGTGATAATGCCACTTCATTTATCATATCACGCCTGTCCACATTCATATCTCATGTCAAATTGATAAATTTACAATAAGGCATTATGTATAATTTCTGTATGGCACTTTCTCCTGATTTTTGGAATGTTAATTAATACAAAAAGGTTGTAATCAAAGCTACAAACAACGGATAAAACTAATAACTGTCGATAACTTCATTACTTGGAAGAACTGCAATAACAAATATTTTAAAAAGTAAAAGATTATTAAATTTAACACAGAGCTCTGAGATTCAGCGAAGGTGGGATTTTTTTTGTTAATGTATGCAGCAATTGTCAATGAATAGTTTGTTTGAACATAATCCTTTAATCATGATATGACAGACATAGTATTTGTGACCCGTTTCTGAAACAGCAGGGTTCTTAAAAAAAAAAAAAAAATTAAAGTCATTTACTCAATTCTTAAGGAAAGTTTCCTCCACTACTATTTTCTCAATTGATATTAAAGTTCTATTATTTGGAATAAGCACTTAGTGACTTAATCTTTTTTTTTTTTTTTTTTTTTTACATGCAATCCCTGTGTGCTTGTGTTTTCATCAGCTTTATCATCTGTTCTCACTGGCATACAATGGCCTACTCTCCCAAAAAGCGGAACTACAGTTTTTATTGTGCATGCAAGACGGTCTGCATGCATTTGCACACAGGACCTCAGTTTATAGTCTCCTTCAATGGACTTTGGGAGGAGTGGAGACAGCACTGATAACTCAAGAGGAATAAACTCCCCTTGGGCAAGATTTGAACCTGGGTCAGCATTCACGAGTGCAATGCCCTAACCATCAGGTTATCCCGTCTGAATCATGTGTTTATGAGTGGTTCTTATCTTCCATCATGAGTAATCTTTACCACTGATAATGTGATATGTGAGCAATTTAGTCAAGTGAAGTGTATGAACTGTCTGTCATATTTTCATCAATGACTTTTATAGTGCTTCTAGTCTACTAGACTGTGGATATATAATCTTTGAAATAAATATAGTCTTCAACACGAGAGAATAGCTGAAACTGCCTGTACCTCATGTACATCACATGTACACATCTTACCTTTGATCAAAATATTGGATAAACAACAAATAATAAATATATATATATATATATATATATATATATATATATATATATATATATATATATATATTGACATCTTGTGATACATGATAGTCATTGTTTAGTAATACCAATATTCCTTATATTTAACTAGATCTATAACACTAACAGTAAAACAGTGACAACACCAACAACAAAAGCACCAATACTGATAGTTATGAAAATGTACAGTTTTCCTAACCTCTAACAAATCTAATTACTAATTCAAATACAATGTTACAACTAATGTGGAAATTGATTCTAAAGATTAGATAAAGAAAAAAGTTTCATTAGCTTCAGGTAAATAATTTACTAATTTCGTAATAGTACTAATACCATAGATAAATTCTCTTTGAATCTCTCTCTCTCTCTCTCTGAAAAAGCAAGCTTACGGTTCTTGGGAGTTGCAATAACTAAAGCCAACATTTTCTAGTACTTTCTGATGTCTGACATTTTAGACTAGAAAAAGAACACTCAGATTCTGAAGTATCATCACTGATAAAATTTAGTATTTAAAGAAAAAAAAAACACACAAAAAACTAACTACAAAATAAGAAACTAATTTATTTTTCAACCCTCAAAAATACTTTAAAATTAATGGGAAAAAATCCTTGAATTCCTCTTGTACATTAAAAATACATTAAACGGAACCAATAACCCATTTGGGCCCAAAACTTTTCCCCATCCATTACACCATGAGTGGTGGTCTTGGTGCTAGTCTTTCGAATGAGTCGATAAACCGAGGTCCTGTGTGTTACACATCATTATTTAGTTCACGTAAAAGAGCCTACAGCAACAAGGGGGTTGTCTCTGGCAAAATTCTGTAGAAAAAGAAGCCACTCTGATAGGGAAAACATACACAGCTGCAGACATGAAAAAAAAAAAAAAAAAAGGGTGACGCTGCACTAGAGGCAAAGTGCTCTCCCCAGGGACAGCAACCCAAATTTCACACAGAGAAATCTGCTGTGACATAAAGACTATAGTAAAGTGGTATAAAAAAAAAATCTTTAAAATCCACTTTTTAACACTACTTTTCCAATATAATAATTAATATTCTGTTCCTACTTCAAATAGAAAACCCAAAAGTACAATTAACTTTAGCTGATGATATAACTGTAATTGTAAACAAAATATCAATTGATTTTTTTTTCTTTACCTGAGATCATTAGTTCAATTCTCTCTCTCTCTCTCTCTCTCTCTCTCTCTCTCTCTCTCTCTCTCCTCTCTCTCTCTCTCTCTCTCTCTCTGTGACACACACATGTAGATCATTGTCATCAGTTTATCCTGCTCTTCTTGGTGTAACAAACTAGAACTTATGACTGGCTTTTTAAATAATGATAAATTCAATTGAATGACATTGATATCAAACTGTATTATAAGTGAAGCATAGGAAAAGAATATCCAGTACTTCAAATAAAGATGATAAACTGCACATATGCCTATGAGTATGACTGGGCATTATATATATTTTTTTTAAGTTCTTGAAAAAAAAAAGTGTATGACTGGGCATATACTCTTGTAAAGTTCTTGAAAAAAATGTGTTACATGAATAACATGAATTATTCATGAACAAACACACAAAGAAAGAAGTGAGATGAACTAGAACCACACTCAAGACACTGATAAATGGACTGTAGTGTAAATGACAGTCTTTCCAGCTGACAGCCTTCAAGGTCTGCTTTCAGTGGGCAAGATGAGCAGAAGGCTTTACGGTAAATAATAATCAATAATCAAGCAGACATGAAACAAAGCTAGCAAGGTCAAATATCTAGACCTACGCTGAACAGACACCAAATTCTACTGGTCAATGACAATATATAATACTACTTAAGTAGAACTTTACGTATTGCTTTGGTAAATGACAAAAATTAAAATTCAAAACACCAGGAAAGACATGAACTGAATGACAAGTTTCCATTTTACTTAACTGTCCATCTTACTGTATAACTAGCATTGAGAGGCATGATAATTGGTATGTCACAAAATTTAGGCTAGCAACACTATTCAGGCTCTTCACACTGCTGAAAGTGAAACACCAAAGCAGAAGAAAAACTTGCAATTTTGTCAAATCAAAATTAACTACAGACAGGTAGTAGAATGCAACTTCCTCGGTCTAATAATATATCAATTTTAGTCAGCACAAAGCAACCCAGCAAGCAAATCTTTGGGGCATCCAAAGAAACCCAGCTTCAAAAACAAATATTACAAAGCACACATGGTAAAATCAATAATGCCGTGTAATAGCTATGAGCATAAGAGCACACCACACACAGAGTCACCCACAGTAACACACACACTAACACACACACGTATTAATTACAAACATAGATTTGCACAGCAAAGTAACACACAAATAGTATGTGATAAGTTATTACACTAAACTTAACAAATGAACAGACAAAAAAAACACAACCAAAAAACTGACATACAGCTTTAACTTAAAACTTAATAAATCAACTCATTTAGTGATTTTACTGAGCACAACATCAGCTTTCAATTTTTCATACAATATACAGTACAAATTTATACATCTTTTTTTTGTGAACCCAAATTTTTTTTTGTGAACACAATTTTTTTTTTAAAAGTAAATTTATAAGAACAGGTGAATACTCTTCTTCTTCTCCCAAGATCATGATAAATTTTTATACCAGCACCACGATCAATAGGTTGATGATCCTGCTATTTTTGGGGTGTGTGCTTTTGATAGACACTAGACAGGATAAGGGAGAGAAAAAACAACAACTGAGCAACTGTTCTTTATCGTGTCCTACTCTTTAGACAACCTTTGGGCCTTGACCCAGCAGTAGCGAAAAGCCAAAGACATGGCTACAACTACAACTTACTACAAGCATTGTCTACGCAGATCAACTTCAGAAAGAAAAGCCATGCCTCTATCTAGCACCAAGCACGCACACATGCACACGCACACACACACACAACCAGAGCAAGCAAACAAAACCAGACAGACATGACAAATTCAGTGAAAACAAATACGACACACAAAATCAATCATAGATATAATACACAAGATCAGTGAAAACATCATTTGACAGAGCTATCGGTGCATGAATTCAACAGCAGTGCAACATTTAAATCACTTTTTTTTTTTTAATTGTGTAAAGTTAAGAACTGTTATAAGATTGGATGGAAAAACGTTTTAGAACTCAGCTTTTCAACTCACAAGATGGTTCAACTGCCCAAATGAAACAGAAACTTAAACAATACAGTATGTTATTATAATATAATAATACTGATATCATTACAGCATCCTGACTCCTATCAACTGATCAGTGTCTTTACCTGGATCACTGGATGCTTACAATTACATGTCACTATGTCATGTGGGAAAAAGAAAAATGTTGTTTATAAAATTTTAAAATTAAATTTAAAATACATACATGCACATATTGAAATAAAAATTCCCTATTTCCCCCTGACTCCCTTCCCAAGATCTATACATAATGCCTGCACGTACACATGCACCCACACACACACACTCACATGCATGCACACACTCACACATGCACATATACTATCAATATACAATAGAGAGCGAGAGTAATTGTGCAGTAAGCCATTATTAATCAAGGTCATAGGCCTATTACATTTCCACTGTGTCACCGTGTGTGTGATGCACTCTCATTACGATTACTGATATTAGTGATAATCACCATAAACTGGTTCTGGATAGATTGTAATTTGTACATGTTTCTATATCTCTCTGAATCTGTATCTCTGTTACTAGTATTAGTTACAAATGGACAAGTATCAAAAAAAGATACATGTATAATACACTTTGTAAATTATAAAATTTTTAATTGCATGCAAGCTCCTTACCCTTGTGTTTAGTTTGGCATTGTCAAAGGTACAAATCAGAACATATGCAAGTCATTTCTAAGTGTTCTGTAATAATCAATATACTGATCATGCATAAAATATTACAGGCTGGTACAATTGTTAGTATTTCAGTTGACTGGTGGAAGGTTTTATCAGGCCTATTTCTTTTTTTCTTTTTTAAATTATTATTTCATTGGGTTTTTTAATCACAAGTTAATTTGAGAACTTGACCCATGAGTGTTCAGATTAGCTCTATATTTTTGTATACATACACAGCAGTTCACAATTACACCTGTTGCTTAAAACTTGGCCTGTTCTTTTTCTTAGAACTTCTTTTTTTTTTTTTGTTATTGTAAAACTTGGCCGTAACAAAACCAAATACAAAAAAAAACAAAACACACACACACATTTTCGCCAATCAAGTTAGCTTTAATATGATCACAAAACAATATTATGTTAAAAACCCGTACAACGGTATACAAGTCTATAACTTTCTGACAAAATCATTTGAAGGAGTGTCGGCTTGGAACACGTGCACTTCTCAAAATGGAACCAATCCGCATGCGATCTTGAGCGCGCGTCTAGTTTATTACGAGACCTCTTCATTTTAGGGGAAAAGTGTCTGATGGTTTAGGAACTGAATTGAATATTCATTTAATACCAAACACTTCTGATGATTTTATCTTTTCGGCAAACCCATACAAAGATACATTTTAAAGATTAAACCGAACGGGTGGTTCAAACTGGTTGAGGTAGGCTTACTGTAGCAGACGACAAAAATTCGGAATGGAAAATGGCAAATCTACTTACGATTTCCTCATGCAGCTCTGCCAATGTCGGTCTCGATCTCAATCCTGGAGTTGTACTGAAGATATTCCGATAGAAAGCTTCACGTGGTAAA
>CM060334.1:3977686-3980186 GCA_030674155.1 Stramonita haemastoma
CTCACCTCACTGGAACCACAGGAACACACACACACACACACACACACACACACACACACACACACACACACACACACACACACACACACACACACACACACACACACTGGTGAGAAGTTTTCGTGCATTCAAGACTCTTCTCAAGAACCTCACCATAATTATATAGGCAGCCATACTCCGACATCAGAGGATTCTCTCTCTCTGTCTCTCTCCTCCCCCTTCTCACTCTCTGTCTGAAAAGTTTCAATGTATTCAAGACTCCTAAAAAAAAACCCATTACCATACAGCCATATTCCAACATCAGAGAAAATCTCTCTCTCTCTCTCTCTCTCTCTCCTTCCTCTCTCTCTCTCTCTCTCTCTCTCTCCATCTCTCTCTCTCTCTCTCCTCTCTCTCTCTCTCCTCTCTCTCTCTCTGTCCCCCTACAAAGAAAGATGCGCGTTGTAAAAAAAAAAAAAAAAAAAAAAAAAAAAAGCCTGTGGTGACTGAAGACAATCTCAAGGTAGTGTTTTAAAACATGACGACATTTTGGCATAAGCCACGACACTTAGGTAATATCCAGCTTTTGGCCTGGGTCAAAGCTTTATTCCCGAAGTCGGAATGCGGCTACTAAAATGGTAGGGAGAAGAACGGGAAAAACCGGTCGTATATACGCAAAAAATCTCACAATAGCTGAGCTCTTGCCGAGGAACGAACAAAAATACACCACATGGTTTAAGTTTGTCACATCTGTTTATTTTGGTGAAAATATTGGCTTTTGTGTTTTGTTGCTGCTTTTGTTGTTTATTTAAAACTCGAAGCTGCATTGTAACCTTCCTCTGTATATACAGATACTTTTGCTACACTGACTTCAGGAATCAGTTACATCATTCAACTGGGGGATTTGGGGGGGGGGGGGGGGATGGCCTGGTTAGGTGGTTAGAGCGTTACGTTACGCTTGCAATCTGACGAGCCGGGATCGATCCTAGGTTTGAGCTACCACCGAGACGTCCGTTCAAGGGGATTTATTCCCCTGGAGTTAACATCAGTGCTGACTCCACTCCCCCAAAAGTCCTTCGAATGAGAATATGATAAATCGAGGTCCGTGCGCTAACGCACACCGAACATCTTGCACACACGTTGAAACCAAGTTCTGCTGTACAGAATAGTAGGCCATCATGTGCTAAGTAGGCTAAGTAGAAACGGATGGCATCACTGGAAAAAACAAAACGCATGCAACAATGGTGTCGTGTTCAGACATCATCCTCGGAGTTGGAATGTGGCTACCTTCATGGTGGGTGAAAACGGTCCATGTAAAACATATCACCAATGGTGACACCTTGAGCTCTAACCGAAGAACAGGAGTAAAAAATAATTAAAAAAAAAAGACCCCAAACCCCCCTATATTAATTACTAATAAGAGTATTTTTCATTGCTTTGATAACCATCTTATTGCAAAGTCTGTTCACATGACTGTATCCATGATCGTGATTGTTGAATGTCTCATGGCTTTAATGTTCCTATGTGTGTGAATGTTGTGTTATAATAAGGCTATACGTAAAAATGTTGCATTAAAAAAGGTGAAAAAAAAATGAATAAGATATTTTTAAAACAAGGAGAGGAAATCATTCATTACTGTGCACTACTGAAAACTCTGGCACAGCTGGAAATCAGCCTTTCATAGGCCTAACTGGGAAAATAAATATCCTTATACCATAGCCACGTAGTGGTAATAGAAAACGGAGCAGGACTAATGAGAACAAAGAGGAAGGGGGGAAGGAAGGAGGATTAACGCACAAAGGGGGAATGAAAAAAAATACCCAACCGCGGAAGGCCAGGAAGGAATCCCCTGGGAAAATCAGCTTAGTATGAACGCAGCCTGACCATACGTAGTATATCCTCAAGCACTGGTCAATTAATTAGCGTCTAGCTGCCATAGATACCAGACCCTCCCCTCCCACCTCCACCCCGCCCCCCAATCCCATCCAAGCTATACGAGTCTAGTGTGACACACATATGTGTTTTCTGAACTAGAAAAAGGACTGCTGGTGATTAAAAAAAAAAAAAAGGAAATACAAGGACGAGTGAAATCTGGTTTAGACAGAATGACGGCATAACTTTGAACATTAAACTACGCCTCTGGGGGTGCTGTGTGTGTGTGTGTGTGGTGTGTGTGTGTGTGTGTGTGTGTGTGTGTGTGTGTGTGTGTGTGTGTGTGTGTGTGAGTGTGTGTGTGTATGTGGGGCGTGTGTGTGTTGTGTGTGTGGTGTGTGTGTGTGTGTGTGTGGTGCGCGTGCGCGCGCGCACTGTGGTGTGGTGTGTGTGTGTGTGTTGTGTGCGTGCGTGCGTGTGTGTGTGTGTATGTGTGTGTGTGTGTGGTGTGTGCGCGCGCGCCCGCGCGCGTGCATGCGTGCGTGTGTTTGGAACTAAAAAATGGACAGGCAAGGTGACACCAATGAAATAATGAGTAAACGCCGACCTAGACAGGCGGCACTTCAACTAAGCCTCTGGCAATGGTGCA
>CM060334.1:3985186-3987686 GCA_030674155.1 Stramonita haemastoma
CACCGTTGCTGTAAAGAATTGTAACATTTTTGGGGTGGCCAGAGGTGCCGAAGTGGGATGACTTGCTGCCATAGTCCCTAAATCGGACAATTGCGCTGGGACTATACTACAATCTCAAACAAAAGTTAACTGGATTAAGAGACATTCTACCGCGCCGCGAACCCCTGTCCAAAAATCTGGATTTTTAAAAAAACAACTGCTTACCACATCGTTTTTATATCAGCAACACACATAAAAACACAATTCAAATAAATGGCAAAGAAAAAGATATTACACAAATAAAAACTCAATCGAGACTGCCAACGTAAAATAATCGAGTAGGCATACTCCCTAACTGTCCGAGGAAAAATCTGTTTAGTTTACCAAATCTCTCTCTGACAAAGACGATAGGAATTGTTAAATTTGGAATCGTTTGTCATGCGATGCTGCAGTCTGTCATTGGCATCCCACTTGGTGAAGGAAGGTTAGCTTCCAGACCCGGTGGATGGGGTAAGTTTCAGTTCTTATCTCCTCTGAACCTTTCCACTTTAGGACAACCACCACTTTAGGACACATCACACGACTCCTTTATTATGCTCTCTCTCTCTCTCTCTCTCTCTCTCTCTCTCTCTCTCTCTCTCTCTCTCTCTCCTCTCCTCTCTCTCTCTCTCTCATCTGACAAAGACGATAGGAATTGCCCTTTCATCTACAGAGGTGTAGATGAAAGGGCAGACTTGTTATTTGAAAGAAAATCTGATGACAAAGAGGTGAACACTTTTGGGAAAGAATTGTTGAATGTATGTTCCATATTTGATTGTGTTGTGTTGAATGGTTTGTGTCAGTTTGGTTTTGATGAGTCGTTGACATTTGTTTCACCAAATGGGGGAAGCACAATTGATTATGTCATTATGTCTAGAGAGCTGTGTGTTGCTGATTTGGTTCATGCTGTTAAGACTGTTACTTTTATTGACTCGCCACATTTTCCTGTTATGCTGACACTACGTAAAAGTAAAAATGATTTGTGTACTGCAAACACAAGCATTAAGAAATGGGTCAACAAATTAGTCTGGGATGATACAAAGGAGGGTAGTTTTCTGTCAAATCTTTGTTCAGATGAAATGCAGGATATGTGTATGCATGCTTTTTCATTGCTAGACCATAATATTGATGGGGCATTGGAAACTTTCACTAATGCATTATTACAGGCCAGTGAATGTATGAGAAGGCGTGTCTGCATTGGGAATAACCAGCAAGATGCCCGTTGGTTTGACGCAGAATGTAAAGATGCTAAACATAAAGCACGACAATGTCTGTCAAAGTTCCGTCGGTCGAAGGGAGATAATGATCGATTTTTGTACGTAAAGGCACGAACAGACTATAAAAAGTTGATTAAATGCAAAAAAAACTAGACATAAGCGAGAAAAAGCCAAGTACTTGGCTTCTCTTGGTAAAAATAGCAAGCACTTTTGGAAAGAACTTAAGCAAGTTTCAGGAAGGCGAAAAACAAAAATCTGTAAAGATATAACTGATGATCAGTGGTTCAATCATTTTCAGCAATTGTTTAACGAAAACACAATAAACACCAGTATGAGTCCAGCTACTGGCCTTGTACAAGCAGAAGGCAATGACTTAAGCTGTCAGCTTAATCAGCCTATCTCTGAAAAAGAAGTTGCTGATGCCTTACAACACTCAAAAAGAGGCAAGGCTTATGGTGTTGATAACATCTTGGCAGAAATGTTAAAGCTAGCAGACAATCTGGCTGTGCACTTTTTAACCAAATTGTTCAATATCTTGTTTGATAATAGTGTGTACCCAAATCAATGGGCAAAAGCCATTATTGTACCAATTCTGAAAAAGGGAGATGACAGTTTAACTGATAATTACAGGGGAGTTTCTTTATTGAGCTTGACTAGTAAATGTTATACGTCGGTTCTAAACAAAAGACTTGTGCAGTGGGCTGAAGATCATGAAAAACTGACAGAGTCACAAGCTGGATTCAGAAGTGGCTATTCCACAGCAGATCATATTTTTACACTCCAAGCAGTAGTCGAGAAGTGTTTAGCAAAGAAAAGAGGAAAACTTTATGCATGCTTTGTCGATCTGAGGAAAGCCTTTGACTCTGTTCAACGTCAGCCTTTGTTCAATATTATGAATCAAAATGGAATTCAGGGGAAATATCTAAATGCTGTTATTGCCATGTATGAATCGGTGGTGTCTTGTGTGCGTATCGAGAGCAGACTAACTGAATTTTTTGATTGTCCAATCGGTCTAAGACAGGGATGTGTGTTGAGTCCGATATTGTTTTCATTGTATATAAATGAAGTAGCTTCAGCAGTTGATACTAACGGTCTTCATGGTATACAGTTGTTGCCCAGTTTTCTTGAATTGTATCTTCTTTTGTTTGCTGATGATATAGTTCTGTTATCATATACTGCGGATGGTTTACAAAACCAAATTAACAGTCTATACAATGCATGTACAAAAATGTTTTTGAATGTTAACATCGACAAGACAAAAGTTA
>CM060334.1:3995186-4000902 GCA_030674155.1 Stramonita haemastoma
GTGTGTGTGTGTGTGGTGTGTGTGTGTGTGTGTGTGTGTGTGTGTGTGTGTGTGTGTGTGTGTGTGTGTGAGAGAGAGAGAGAGAGAGAGAGAGAGAGAGTGTGTGTGTGTTTGTTTGTGTGTGTGTATGAAAGAG
Organism: Stramonita haemastoma; assembly: GCA_030674155.1. Lineage (NCBI taxonomy): Eukaryota > Metazoa > Mollusca > Gastropoda > Neogastropoda > Muricidae > Stramonita > Stramonita haemastoma. The sequence goes on from CM060334.1 coordinate 3,995,323, forward strand.
AGTGGGTGTGTATGTGTCTGTGTGTGTGCGCGCGCGCGTGCATAATGTAAAAAATATAAACAACATGCAACATTTAACAAAGGATTCAGTAAAAACAACAACAACAACAACAACAACAAATCAAAAACAAAAAAAAACGCACAGAAGTAAAAGATCAAACCTATCTGCCACAATCAATAAGCAACAGAACTCGTTATACTCAACACTGTAGAACAAAACCATAACTTTCCCCCCCAGCTTTGAACCCCCCTCCCCCTTCCTATCTCCATTCCATACTGCCCCCCACCCCACACCCCTCCCATCCTCCACCCCTCACTCACGAACCAACACAAGGGAGGTTATTCAATTATGATCCTGCCCTTCAGCAGATCTGTCAGATCCTAAAAAGATGAAAGGAACTACCTCAAGACGCACAGTCCCCTAATTCGACCAGTGGGTCATCGGGATAAATGGAACGCCTCCACCCCCTAACCCCGAAAGGTGGATAGGTTCAAGAGTCTCCAGTAAAATGTTTACACACTGATAGCCATTATCCAACAATGCTTTATGAGAAAGAGTGATAGAAGTAGCGGCGCCCCTCCAGCCATATTTTACGCTCCTACGCTTCTTTTGGGGACGGGATCACTCAGTGGTCAGAGCGCTCGCTTTCTCCCAGCCAATGTTCAGCAGCATCCAGCGTGGTTACCATTTGGATGGGTGGCCGTTTTATGCGCCTTGGTTTCAGTACAGTCCCCCCCCCCTCCTCCCAGTTCACCCAGCTGTAAATGGGTATCTGCCCTCTTTAGGATCAGGGAAGGTAAAGCAGCGAGGGAGAGGAGATGGGTGCCGCCCTCAACATGCTGGCTCCTGGAGAAGCTGAGGTCTCTGATGCCTCGCTCCCCTACGGCGGCCTAGGTTATGGGACACCTTTACCTTACGCTTCTTTTCTCCGATCCAGTTTTACGAGGTGGACACTTCACTGTCGTGATTGATTGTTAGGGGTGGGGATAGATCTAAATGTCATCAGGTCCACTGCACCAGAGTGTAAGAGGAGTTGGGTTGGGGGGGGGGGGGGGGGTGAGGGAGGACAAAATGGAAGCAGAAGGGGAGAGGGGAGGGCAGTGGTGGTGGTGGTGGTGGTGGTTTGGGGATGGGGGTGAAAAGTCCATGAGAATTCTATTATTCTATTATTTCGAGGATAATGAAATGAGCACTTCGTTCTTTTTTTTTTTTTCTTTTCTTTTCTTTCTTTCTTTTTATTTATTTATTTTTTTTACATTAAATCCCCGTGTGTATGCAGATTTGTTTATTTTGTCATCCCTTCCTGGCCCACCGGCACACAATGGCTTACTCTTTCGAAAAGCGGAACTAGCTGTAACGTGTGTGCAAGATGTTTTACCTGCCTTCGCACACAGGACCTCGGTTTATAGTCTCTTCCGAAGGATTGGGGGGGGGGGGGGGGGGGGGGGGGGGGGGGGGGAGTCGGCACTGATGTTAACTCCAGAGGGAAAATCTTCTTGAACGAGATTCGAACCCGGGTCAGCAGATCATGAACGCATCACTCTGACCACCAGGCTATCCCGTACTTGGGGATAAAGGGAAGAGGGAGAAAGGGAGAGAGGGGATGTAGTCTGATAGTCGTATATTCATTTGACAGAGAAGTTGGAGTGGCCTGAAAATGAAATGATCACGATGTGCTATCTCTGGCTCATTGGGGCAACATGGTGTTGGGTGTTGAACGAGGTCAGGGTGACCTTTCCGCCGTTTCGACAACAACTATATATATAAGAGAAAAATTCCCCGAACTGGGAGTTCAAAAGCACGAGTGACCAAAGAAAACAAGCTGATCTATGTAGGACTGAAGCGAGTCTTGTGATATTCTGTGCGATTTCTTTTACACCCTTTGTTGTCTTTGGTTTAAACAAAATTTTATGTAAAGAAAAAAGTAAAAAAAAAAGGATTATTTATATATTATAAATATATATCTCTATATAAAATTTATCACATATATATTATAAAATCATAAAAATCCACACTTGTAATAGAGCAGCAACGATCTATAAGCTTATAATGTGTTCAACAGCAGTGACAAATTCAGTTACATTGGACAGCTGGTAGGCTTCTAAAAAAATAATAATTCAAAAATAAAATAAGAAAGCTGATTAGCATCAATATGCTCAAACTGTAAAAGTAGATTAAAAAAAAACCAAACGACACATTTGATAACATAAATTACTTTAAATCATCCCTTCAAAAGTCACTGTACGGATGGTTTGGAATAGAAAGGTAAGAACGAAATGTAGAAAGACAGATAGAAATACATGAAAGAGGAAAGTAGACAGTAGGAAAGAATGATAGCATACAAGGGAATACATGAATAACATTTTGTCCTCTTTGAATAAAAAAAGTTCCTATTTTTGTCCTTTCCCTTAGCAGCTGACTGTGGGGGGGGGGGGGGGGGGGGGGGGGGGGGTGTCTGTTTGCTTTTTTTTGCTTTGCTTGTCGTTTGTTGGTTTGTTTTATTTTGTTTTCTTTCTCATTAATTTTTTTAGAAATATCTTTCCAGGACAGTATAAATCCAATCCTAAAACAACTTATGATCACATGAGTAACAAGGGCGTAAAACCAAACGCTGCCATCTACCCATCTACTTACCCAAGCAGTAAATATTTACAACCCTACTACGCCCACATGAGCTCAGCTAGAAACTTGTTGTTGTTGTTGGGATTAAATTAACGTCCCAGCGGAGATTTCCGATTTAGGGACTGTAAGCTCAGCTAGCAGTGGCCATCCAGCCCTAAATATAACAGCCAAAGGTCTGTGCTGAAACACCACAGGAACACCTCTACGAGCCCCGCCCCCGCCCCACTTTGCCCCGCCCCTCACACACACACGTGACAAATGAACTGATTGGGGTTGACCATTCACCTTGATTGTGGTAGCCTAGAGGTTTGGAAAAAGTCACATTAGTCTCTTCTGACCAATGAGGTGGAGTGAATGGACTGAGGGCACGTGTTTCTGTAGAATAGATCTGTCCAAGGGGATGATTCCCTAATTAATGAGAAACCTTCGATGGGACGTAAAATTTAATTATACTGCCACAACAACAACAAGAAGGGGATTGTAAATTTACCTCGAGCCCACAGCTAGCTAACATCGGTACCAACTCACTTTCCCTGTACTGCCTGAGGGTTGAACTCGTGATTTTAAGGTCAGTTTAATGCAAAATCCCTCACTTTAACCACTTGGCTTTCTGTAGAAAAAAGCCACCCTGGTAAGGAACCAAGTACACCCATCAAACAGGAAATTAAGAGTGGCGCTGCCCTTGTGGCGATATCCTCTTCCTGTGGAAAGCAGGTTCAATTTCACACATAAAAATTGGGAAAAAATTCTCCAGAACAATATTGAAGAGAAAGAAAAAAAAAAGAGAGAGAGACAGAGAGAGAGAGAGAGAGAGAGAGAGAGGGAGAGAGAGAGAGGAAGAGAGAGAGAGAGAGAGAGAGGCAGACAGACATGTATACAAAGAGAACAGGACAGACAAAGGGACATACAGATGAAAAGACAGAAAAAACATGAACAAACAAAAACAAAAGCATTTTAAAGACCCGTTAAAGTCAGAAATCTGGCGAAGAAACAAAAAGACACCCTCTTCAACACAGCAGCAGCACCCTAAAAAACAACAACAACAACAACTACGCGGTAAGAAAAAGTACCACCCTTTGCCAAGAAAGTGACAAAGAGAATGGGCAATCAAACAAGACGACAAGAGAGAAACGACAATGAAACGGTCGTCGCCGACAATGATTTCAGACAACCTGCCTTTTGTCTACTCTTCTCACTCAAAGAGACCTTTTTTTCCTTGTTTTTTTTCGGTGATTCACAAAAAAGCGCATGACCTTGCTTGCCAATCTCCTGGCCCCTGCAGCTCACCTCCCTTACCCCCCCCCCCCCCCCAAAGACGATGTTTATGGTGGGAAATGGAGCGCCTGAGGCTTCTGAACAGACTAAGGATTGCCTCTTTAATTTATGGCTCCGGTCATCAATCGTGGCGTTTATCCCCTGGGGTTGCAGGGTGTTTTCTGGGTTTTCAAAAGAGACTTTTCCTTACCACACTCCCTCCCCCTTTGACTTTTCCAAAAACAACAAAAACAGTGTTTTTCCGGGGGGGAAATTGTCCACTTTTGGGGGCAGATAATACTCGCTATTTTAAAATAAGGGTCTTTTGCAACTTTCAAGGTCACAAAAACTGTCAAAAAAAAAATTGGAATCTCCCCTTTTAAAAGGGAATTTCTTTTTTTTTTTGGGTTTTTTGTTTTGTGTGGTGTGTGTTGTTTTGGGGTGTGGTGGTGGTGTGTGTTGTGTGTGTGTGTGGGTGTGGGGTGTGTGTTTTAAAGTTGAAAAAATGTTTTTTTTTTCTTAAGTTTCAGTTATTTTCTGACACATTAGTTTTAAGTGTGTTAAGCTTTAAATTTGGAATTTGGGGGGGAAAAAGGGTTTTGGGCGGGGTAGGTGTCTTGGAGTATTAAAAAGATGATCTTATGAGTGTGTGTGGGGTGTGGGGTGTGTGTGTGGTGTGTGTGTGTGTGTGTGGTTGGTGTTGTGGGGTGTGTGTACACCCCTAAGGTGAGTGTGCCGTTTTCGTGCAGGGTGTGTGTGTTTTTGTGTGGTGTGTTTGTGGTTTTGTGTGTGTGGTGTGGTGGTGTGTGTGTTTTTGGGGGGTGATGACCCTGGGATTGTTTACATAAACCTTCTTTCCCCCCCCTTTCTTCTTTAAACTTTCGATATGTAGATGACGTATATACACTGTTATTTAAGTTTTAAGCATAACTTAAACAAAACAACACACAAAATACGCCACGCTCGCAATACGCACTCAGGGGCACACACACACATTTTAAATAAGAGTATAAAAAACAAAAACAAAATCTGATGCCAAGCGGCCAAAGCACCTCTGAAAACGAGAGGTCGTCATCGAATCTTATCCAAAAGCACGATTATTTCCCCCTCTTCTCCATCAGTTGTAAGGGCAGTCGAAGCAGTCTTTCCCCCGACAAAGACGGCGAGTTTTTTTCTTCCTTTTTGTGACATTTTTTTCCGAGCACAGTTTAAAACGTTTTTACGGTGTCTCTGCGCGAGAATTCGAGTTCTGCAATTTTGTTCAAGAAAATTTTCCTCTTTTCGACGAACATTCAGACCGCAACAACGTTTCTTTTATTGAGCGAAAAAAAGTTCCCCGCCGTTAAGCCCTGAAAGTCAGGCTCAGCGCATCGTATCGGCGTGGGGGAAAAATTATTTAAATCTTTAAAAATCTTCCTGGACCCAAAATGGGAAAATAAACAAGAAGGGGGGAGAAAAAAAAGGAACAAGGCAGAAAGAAAAGATGGATAAAAAGGGTTTCTAGCACGAACTTCCAGTTCTTAAAGAACAGTTTTTTCAGACAAATTCAATCAACACTCGGGAGGCGGGAGCCAAATGGGTTTGGCGTTGAATCGTAAAATTAAGGTCGGGGTTCAACCACCACCGAAGCATTCGTTTGGGGGAAAATTTTTCCCTAAAAATTTTTCACCAATACTGACCCTTCCCCTGAAAGTCCTTTCGGAA
>CM060334.1:4001002-4006002 GCA_030674155.1 Stramonita haemastoma
TAACAATAATAATAAAGATAATGAAGAAATGACATCGATGGTTCTTATTTACTGTGCAAATATTTCATTGTAATTTTTTTCTTGTCTTATATGCACTAAATTTCTGACCCTCTTCCAAAAATCAACATCGGTTTGTGCTTCTTTTGTGGACAACAACAAAACAACAAGAAATAAAACACCCAATTTTAAAATGAGCACTATTTCTTTAAAGCCTTAATCGCAGGTGTATTTCAATGAATTCAGATATATTTCTAAGTTCCATGAACAGTATACATCAACTCACAAAAGTTTCATTCAAATCTTCGGTTTCTGTATTGCCTCAAGTTCAAGAATGTGCGTGGGAGAAAATGAAACAATACTATAGGTATTTGGGTTTTACAACGATGTGGTCAGAATCACAACATTACTGTTTAATGATTTCATTTGAAAGAATTTAAAGACCACAAAACACCTGAATATTCAGCTGTCGTTGTCTCTCAACAATTAATTCAAATGCAGCAACAAACCTTTACTAGCAGTTCGATGGAATTGCTCTTTACTCTGCCGCCATTTGTAAACACCTAGTTGTTAGGATTCTCCTCCGACGAGAAAAAATAAATACCAGGACTAAAATTTACACATATAAAAAAATGCACTAGCATACTAATAAAAAATTAAGATTAAATATTAATTGGTGTATAAAACATCGTTGTAAAAAATAAATGTTCGTTGGAAAAGAAAAGGGTTGGATAAAAATGACTTTTCACAGAAATGAACCAAACTTTTTACCTCGTCATAAAAATAGTCTTCTTTCTGAGACATGTGCGCACTCCTACTTACGATCATAATAAAAACGACAACGAGGACAACGATGATGAGAAGATGATGGTCACCTTGTCCAAGAAGGGTTGACAGCATTTTTCATATATCTGAATCGTAATGTCAGATTGCATTCCGTTCTGATAGGGAAACAGTCACTAAAACAAATAATAAAACAAACAAAAGAATATCAAGCTTTTTTGTTGTTGCCTTGTTTGGGCTTTTTTGTGTGTCTTTGTTGGCGTGTATGCACTATTCATACATTTGTTTTACTTTAAGCTTCGGAAAATATTTCGCAAATATTTTTCAAGTTTAATGAACACAAAGTCAGTTCTTTTTCTTCCTTTGTGTGCGAGTCTGCCTGTCTGTCTGCCTGCCTGCCTGCCTGCCTGCAGCCCCCCCCCCCCCCCTCTCTCTCCCTCTATCGTATGGGATACGTGCGGGTGTTATTTGTGTTATACGCGCGGGTGTTATTTGTGTTATTTGTATTTGCACCTTCTTCATTTTGTAGGTGATTTTGTTTGTTTGTTGTTTGTTGTATTGTTTATTTTTGTTTGTTCCTTTGCTTTGTTTTGGTTTCTTTTGTTGCTGAGGGTTTGCTTTGTTTTTGTTTGTTAGTTTGTTTGTTTACTTTGAATTGTTGTTGTTTAAATTGTTTTTATTGTTTGTTTGCTTTTTCTGTGTGAATATGTGGGTGTAATGGGCCTATTTAATTATTATGATGTGTCTGTATTGGTTTACTTTATTATCATATGATGTATCCCTCAGGGCTGGGACTGGATGTAAAAATCACATGGTGTTTATGCATTATCCTCGAAATAAAAGAATTTGATTTGATTTGATTTGATTTGATATTCTCTCTCTCTCTCTCTCTCTCTCTCTCTCTCTCTCTCTCTCTCTCTCTCTCTCTCTCTCTCTCTCTCTCTCTCTCTCTCCCTCTCTCTTCATTTCTTTATTTCAGTTGCACCCTTTTTGTCCCTCACTGGACAACCCATCAATCAAGATTTCGATTCTGGCACCGTGGTGATTGATGCCACCTCGTCCTGATAACGGCTTAAATGCCACACCGGTGGAACAGCACAAACAACTCAAAATGAGATTTTAAGAAGCTAGGGCACTCAGAACTTTAACTCCAAGATGGGCCAAAAACAAAAGCTCTGCTAAGACCTGGGACCAGGATTGAACTCTGTAGTCGCACCTCATTCATCAATGTGGGAGTTCTCTTGATGGGGACATTGGACAGGGGCAGTGTCTAGCTGTGTATGAACCTCCCGAACGAGGCAAAAACGCGATTGCAAACAATTATTATAGTTCTCGGATCCTCTGCCAAGAATGGTCACGGGCTAAACTGGTCACGAGCTGCTGCTCTAAAGTTGGAATGTGTTGCTGAGGCCAGTGGGCAGATCTCCTGCAAAGTCGCAAGAACAGGAGAAGACCAGGCACTACGCTGTTCACACAATATGGCCCTGTATTTTTTATTCTTTTATATCGAGGATAATGGAATAAGCACTCATGTGCTTTTTTACATCCAGTGCACATGTGTATGCAGTTTTGTAAATCTTGTCATCTGTTCCCACCGGCACACAATAGCCTACTCTTACGAAAAGCGGAACAGGATTTAACGTGCGCGCGAGATGTTCTGCGTGCGTTCGCACACGGGGCCTCGGTTTATAGTCTCCTCCGGACTTTCGGGGACAGTGGAGCCAGCACTGATGTTAACTCCAGGAGAAAATTCTCCTCGAACGGGAATCAAACCGTGGTCGTCAAACTGCGAACGCAATGTTCTGACCACTAGGCTATCCCGTCCCTGTCCCGTAGACGTAGGGAGCGCAGAAGAAGAGGAGGAGGAGGATGATGGAGAAGAAGAAGAATTGAAAGGAGGAGGAGGACAAGGACAAGGAGAAGAAGAGAAGAAGAAGAAGAAGAAGAAGAAGAAGAAGAAAAGAAGAAGAAGAAAGAAGAAGAAGAAGAAGAAGAAGAAGAAAGCAAAGAAGAAGAAGAAGAAGAAGAAGAAGAAGAAGAAGAAGAAAAGAAGAAGAAGAAGAATGCAAAGCAGAAGAGTGCAAAGAGAAAAAGAGAAAAAGAAGAGGAGTGCAAAGAAGAAGAAGAATCAAAGAAGAAAAATGCATAGAAAAGAATGCTAAGAAGAATGTAAAGGAAAAGAAAGAGGGGAAGAAGAAGAACGCAAAGAAGAATGCAAAGAAAAAGAATGTAAAGGAGAAGAATGCAAAGAAGAAGAAGAATGCAAAGAAGAAGAAGAAGAAGAAGAAGAAGAAGAAGAAGAATGCAAAGAAGAAGAAGAATGCAAAGAAGAAGAAGAATGCAAAGAATGCAAAGAAGAAGAAGAAGAAGAAGAAGAAGAAAGAAGAAGAAGAAGAAGAAGAAGAAGAAGAAGAAGAAGAAAGAAGAAGAATGCAAAGAAGAAGAAGAAGAAGAAGAAGAAGAAAAGAAGAAGAAGAAGAAGAAGAAGAAGAAGAAGAGAAGAAGAAGAAGACATGCTCAATGAAACTGAAGCATTCAATACGGTCCAATTCTAAACACATCAATCAAAGCCTGTGCAGCCAAATCTGGGGTACCAGGTAGAGAGGAATGGAGAGAATGGGGAAGAGGAAGAAAGAGGAAGAGAGACACGGGGAGAGAATGAAGGGAAGACACAGGGGGAGAATGGAGGAAAGACACAGGGGGAGAATGGAGGAAAGACACAGGGAGAAAATGAAGGAAAGACACATGGAGAGAATGAAAGAGGAGAAAAGAGGGAGGAGCAAAGAAGATGAAGGATACACGGGGAAGAAAGGGGATTATTTCTTTCATCTGTTCATGGGAGCAGTTGACAAGATTTACAAAACTACATACACACGGGGAACTGGATGTAAAAAAGCACACGAGGGCTTATTCCATTATCCTCGATATAAAAGAAAAATATAAACCATGGTAGCATCAGTCTGATGGATTCTGTAGCTTTTGGTAACCCTCTTTCTTTCTCCATATTATCTTCCCATCTTTGTTTTTCCCTTTCCCTTCTGTCTCTCTTTATTTCTAGTTTTGTCTGATTGGTTTCCAACTCCACCCCTCTCTCTCTCTCTCTCTCTCTCACCTCTCTTCATCCCTCTCTCTGCCCCTACCTCTGCCTCCCCCTATCTCATTTCTCTTCCTCAAGATAATGGTGCTAAAAGCAAAAGGTCATGCTCGAAGGGACCTCGCACCCTTTCAACGATCGTCCCTTTAATTAATGAATATATACACAGCCTCGTGCAGAGGTCATCGGGGGTTATCAGGGGGCAAACGATACCAGCCAATCAGGCTGCCTCTATTCAACTAACTAACTAACTAACTAACTAACTAACTAACTAACTAACTAACTAACTAACTAACTAACTAACTTACTAACTAACGAAAGAACGAACCAACGAACTAAGTAACTAACTAATGTTGTGCATTCCTCAGCTTAACACTCTGGGGGTCACCCAGAATGTGCACTCTGACTTACTAGGGGACAGGATAGCCTCGTGGTTAGAACATTGGGCTCGCAATCTGACGACCTGGGTTTGAGTCGTGTTCGAGGGGATTTTCCCCCAGGAGTTAAATCAGTGCTGACTCTACTCCCCCAAAAAGTCCTTCAGATGAAATTATACACCGAGGCCCGTGTGCGAACGCACGCAGAAACATCTTGCACACTCGTTGAATCCTTTTCCTTTTTCGAAAGAGTAGGCCATCGTGTGCCGTTGGGAATAGATAACAAAATTGACAAAACTGTATACATACGGGAACTGGACATAAAAAAGCACACGAGTGCTTTTTCCATTATCTTCGAAATAAATAAAGAAAGAAATAGATAAATACATGAATTTACCAGTCTGCTTTTTTGCTTTCTTTTCAGATGTTTGAAAAAAAAATGAAAGGGGGGTTTAGCGGCAGATGGTGGGTGGTGGTTGTGGTGGGGATGTGTGCGTGCGTGCGTGCGTGTGTGCATGACTGAGTGTGTGTGTGCGTGCGTGCGTGCATACGTGTGTGTGTGTGTGTGTGTGTGCGCGCGTGCGTTTGCACATGTGTGTGTGTGCATGCATGTGTGCGCGCGCACGCGTCTGTGTGTGTTTGAGGGTGGGGGTGGGACAAGGGTGTAATATTTTCTGTGTGTATATTTTCTACTGTATTGCTCCATCATTGAAATACAATTGATTCTCTGGTTGTTGTTGGTTGTTTTT
>CM060334.1:4033502-4051002 GCA_030674155.1 Stramonita haemastoma
TCACTCACACACTCTCTCTCACTCTCTCTCGCAGAAACATCTTGCGCACACGTTAAATCCTGTTTCGCTTTTCGTAAGAGTAGGCCATCGTGTGCCGGTGGGAACAGATGACATTTACAAAACTGCATACACATGGGGACTGGATGTAAAAAAAAGCACAAGAGTGCTTATTCCATTATCCTCGATATAAAAGAATAAATCAAATCAAATGAAATCAAATCTCTCTCTAATGGATCATTATTATTGTTGCTGTTCAGTTAGAGGAGTTTTTTTTAATCTTGATCTTATCCCTGATAAGGCGGGGACTGGATGTAAAAAAGCACACGAGTGCTTAGTCATTATCCTCAAATAAAAGAATTTGCCTTGCCTTGCCTTGCCTTGCCTTGCCCTCTCTCTCTGTGTGTCTCTGTCTCTGTCTGTCTCTGTCTGTCTGTCTGTCTGTCTCTCTCTTCCTACCATATCAAAGCACAAAGTGTATATTATATCATATCTATAAGTGTACACTCTCTCTGACACGGTACTTCATCTCTCCAGCCTTTATGAGCATACTCTGCAAAGACTGAAAGAAAGGCCCTCGGGCTGATGAGTTATGTCCCCCTAATCAGTGAGACACTGGATGTATCTGTGTGTATGTGTTGTGTCCTGGCTAATATTGGTTGACTGCGTGTTGTTTTTGTTGCTGTGTTTTTGTATTGTTGGTGGGATATAAGGTTGTTGTGTAATGTCCGTGGGTAGGTGGTGTTGGTGATGGTGGTGGTGGTGGTTTTGTGTGTGTGTATGTGTGTGTGTGTGAGTGTTGGGGTAAGGGTGTGTGTTTGTGTATGTATGCGCGTGTGTATGAGAAATAGAGATAAAGAGCTACAGAGAGAGAGAGAGGAGAGAGAGAGAGAGAGAGAGAGAGAGAGGAGAGAGAGAGAGAGAGAGAGAGACAGACGACAGACAGACAGACAGACAGACAGACGGACAGACAGAGATAAATAATATAGAGAAAGAAATAGAGAGTGAAAGAAAGAAAGAGAGAGAGAGAGACAGAGACACAGAGAGAGACAGAGAGCCTCAGAAAGACAGAGATAAAAACACAAAGAAGCTAAGTGTTGGCTTCACTGCGCGCGTGTGTTGCAGATGTAAGCCTGAACTTATACTTTCGTCAGTGTGCTAAAAGCCATTCAGCCTGTATAAAACAGCCAGCGATGGCAAAGCACAGTAACATCTGAACTAGGAACACATAAAAAGACAAACGAAAGTCCAATTAGAAATAAACGAACAAATTAAACAAAACATCACAGTCTAAAGCACCAGCAATATCTGAACAACGAATAAATATAATAAAGAGAAAGAAATCCAATTCAGCAAAACTCTGAACTGAAAAAAGAGCTAAAACAAAGACACAAACAAACAGACAAAACTGAATGTCATTAGCACAGTAACAAGTAAGCCGATAAGACATAACTGAAAAAAAAACCCAAGGTAACAAACAAAAACGCGATAACAGTCAAGAGAGAAAACACTGAAAAACTGCCTTATTGGATGTAAACTATATTTCTTGACTTTTCACTTCCAATCTGAATTAAGAACTCTCTGCTTCCCCCCCCCCCCCCCCCCCTTTTTTTTTTTTTTTTAAAGCTCTTGCGCAATTTAAAGTCTTGAGATATCCTTTAAAATTGTGAAAACACTCTTGTCTTTCACTTCTTTCTTTTCTATCTCTGCGTACGCGCGCGCGTGCGGTGTGTGCGTGCGTGCATGCGAGAGTGAATGTGTGTGTGTTTATTTATTTCTATTTATTTATTTATTTATTTACTTATCAATTCATGTATATCGAGGGGATAATATCCAGTCCCCATATGTGTGCAGTTTTGTAAATCTCGTCATCTGTTTTAATAATACATGGAATTTGTATAGCGCTATCTCTTGTAAAGACAAATCAAAGCGCTTGCATTTGACCTACAGAGCCACAGATCATGCTGCCACCAGGCGCAAAGATCCCCAACTCCAACTCCCCGATTTTTCTTCAGGGATGGTGTCTAAACACGACACCTGTGTGCATGCTGGTTTGTTATAATTTTGTCATCCGCTCCTACCGGCACACGATGGCCTACTCTTCCGAAGGGTGGAACGGGGTTTTAACGTGTGCGCAAGATGTTCTGCGTGCATTCGCACACGGGGCCTCGGTTTCGAGTCTCATCCGAATGACTTTGACATTCAGTTCGATTTTTTCGTCAAACTGGGAAGAAAGGGCGAGGCTGGGTTCGAACCCAGAAACTCACGATTTACATATTGGCAGGCGAACGTCTTAACCATTCTGCCACCGTCCTTCCTTTTCACCGGCACACAATAGCCTACTCTTACGAAAAGCGGAACAGGATTGAATGTGTGCGCAAGATGTTCTGCGCGCGCGCGCCTGTGTGTGTACACGCACACGCACGCTCACGTGCGCATGTGTGTGTGCACGCATGCATATGTGTAAGCTCCACACCGAAGCAATGGTGCGTATACGTGTGTGCGTATATACATGCTCTCAACGTGCGCGCGCACGCAAACACACATGTATACACACACATGCACGCGCACACACATGCACACACACATACACATCGTACACACAAATGACAAACCACTGATTTATCTTACACGCTGCAAAAGCTGCAAATGATTAAAAAATAACACGCACACACAATGTTCTGTTTGATTTTTCTATCAGAACACACACACACACACACACACACACACACACCACACACACACACACACAACACCACACACACTCACACGCACACACACACACACACACACACCACACACACACACACACACACACACGCGCGCGCACACACACACACACACGCACACACACACACACACACACACACAGACGCAGCATGCATGCGCAGGCAGACAAGCAGTGTAAAATGCACTTGAACCAATCATATTAGTTGAAGCTATGCAATCATAATAAAGTGCAGAATAACAAAAATGCTACGGTTTTTACAACTATTCATATTTCTTAATCTTCTATGATTTGAAGGGTGCAAGTTCGAGTTCATGCCATGCCATCCAGTTATGAGACCCCCCCCCCCCCCCCCTCTCTCTCTCTCTCCCGACGAATTTGCAACATTCGTCCCGATTCCATTCCTCGCCAGCTCCTACAGACGAGACTTAGCCGAGGTCCTGTTTGCGAACGCACAGATTACATTTTGGACACATCTTAAATCTTAGCAAGCTTCCAATGCCCCTATGACTGTAGACAAGCTATGGTTATTGATAATTATGGATACGAAAAAGTGGTGTAAAACAGCTGAATGTAGTAAAATATGGCTATCGACATGTGCGACAATTTACAGTTGTAACAGATAAAAATGACATTAAAACTTTAGAATTATCTCTCGTCTGCACCCCTTTATTTTTGACTTACCTGTGCGGTTGACAGCAATATTGATGTATTTGTAGAAATCCAGAAACACATCTTGCACAAACGATTAAATAGTACTTTTGGCTATTGCACGACAATTAAGAGGGAAAAAATCCCAATCACATTTAGAAAACAAAACCGTCCTCAGTCGAGCACACAGCACAGAAACAACCTCTTATTGAAGCAGACGACACTTGTTGCAGGAATATTCTTGCAAAAGATCCTAACTGCAAATCTTTTTTTTATGATTCGTAAAGCAGCAAAACAGACACATGGTAAAAGATTGCATCAACACGCTTTCCAACCGGCAAATGCTAACACGTTTGTACACACGTTATAGTAATTAATTAACCACATCCTGTCCGACACAGAAAGAAGGAAAAAAGACTTGTCACGTGCAGAACGAGATTTTCAAGTTTTCAGGTCTAGTAAGGTCATCAGCCTTGACATACATCAGTAGCGGTGCAGAATGGACAGAAATAGAAATTGTGTGTAATTGTACGTGTGAAAAAAGTCCAAACACAGTAAAACGTTTCTATGTTTAAAAAAAAATGTCGTTGAAAAGTTTTTATAGATCTCTCTCTCTCTCTCTCTCTCTCTCTCTCTCTCTCTCTCTCTCTCTCTCTCTCTCTCTCTCTCTCTCTCTCTCTCTCTCTCTCTCTCTCTCTCTCTCTCTCTCTCTCACACTTTCTCTCTTCTTTTTCTTTTCTTCTTTAAAAAAAAAAACTCCCTTTCATAGCTCTATTCATTTACTGTATGTTTTCTTCTTTCTGTTTTCTTTATCATCTGCCTTCTCTTCTGTTTCGCTGTCGCAGTGTCTTTTTCTGTCGTCTGCCATTGATGAGCTGTTTTGTGTGTATATATTTAAATATTCGGCTCTAAGCTTCACAAGTAAAACACAAGTGTGCTCATTACAGCTAGGCCTACACAAGACGCAGAAAGGCGTCATAAAATAAATAATCCTCAACAAGTAAAACACAAGTGTGCTCATTACAACCGCACCTAGCCGCCAGAAAGGCGTCATGAAATAAATAATTATCATCGATCATACTGCACAGACAAGAGAAGAAGAAACATTGTTTCTGCCTGATGGGAGATTTTGAATGAGCCCCTTTAGATTTGTGTCTGTCTTGACAAGGCGATTTTTTTTTCTGTAAGGGGTTTTCGAACGTATTTATTTATTGTTTTCTTATTCATATCTGTGCAAGGGATTGTCAAACCTGTCTATTTTACAACCAAGTTTTTTGTGTTTCTTTGCTTTTCTCTCATGTCTTTTGCTGTTTTCTAAGCATCCCGTTAGTCTGGAATATCTTGGTTTTAACATGATCCTTTGGAAGAAAGGAAGAAAGCCCCACAAAGTAGCATATCAACCAACACGTCTTTTTGTACAGGTCAAGTAAACATAACCTTTGGTAGTTCTGCTACTATGTTTTACCTGCAAACATTGTCACAGAGGACTTTGCTTTATTTTGTATTTGTATTTTGTACCATTTTATGTCACAGCACATTTCTCTGCGTGAAATCCGAGGAACGAAAAACAGGTTAGCCTATTTAACAAGAACTGACTGCAATTCCTCCGTGAAATCCCCCCAAATAAACAACATCTCAACATAACGAGGAATAAAAGAGGTAGTTATTTATTCTTTATTCTTTTTATCTTTTAAAATATAAACAGGAAACAAAGTAGAACAGTAACCTTGGTAAGTTTGCTAAACTATGTATTTCCCACATGCACAGATGGCTTTACTGTTTAGCGACCATTTTAATGTCACACAGATTTCTCTGCGTGAACCTCGTAAATCTCACCGAGACTTTTACAAGAATGAGCAGCAATTAACTCCGAAGAAAATTTCCACCGATAAACCACATCTCAAATAGCGAGAATCTGAAAGGCTAGCTTATCTCTTTACAAGAAATAAGAAACAGAAAAGGGGAAAGAAAACAAGCAAACAAATACCACACAGTTTTTCTGTAGCACCTTTGTTATTGTCACTCCAGATATCTGTCACTCTAATCTGACAAATACCAACAAAAAAGAAAAAAAAACAACCAAAATAAACCGAAACAATGCATCCAACAACCAAGTTCTTATATCACTGTAATCAAATCACCCTCCCCTCCCCCTCCCTCAACTACAATACCTCATAGTTATTAACTTTTAGAAGTTGAACAGAAAATATCCTTTTCAAAAGCGATCGTTTCATTTGGAAATGTCACTCACGAGAGAGTTGAGAGGTGCTTCGGAAGAAGGCCAAAAAGTTTCGGGGAAGACCGCTATTGCATCAATCGAGTCTTCCCCTTGGCTGGCCGCGCTCGTTTGTTGCGAGCAATCTGAAGTGCTCAAAGCTGATTGAATATCGACACCTATATGTGTAGGGTAATTTCCTTGACCTTAATCTCTTTTTCTTATTTTTTTCTCTTTTTTTTGGGGGGGGGGGGGGGGGTAGGTTTTCTATCTTTCGTTTTCTCTTTCTTTCAGTTTATTTCTTTCTTTCAGTTTTATTTCTTTTTTTCCCTCTCTTCCTTTATTTTTCTCAGTTTTATTATTTTTAGTTCTTTTATCTTACTTTAGTCTGTTTTCCTCCCTTTCTTTTCTTTTCTTCTTTCTTTTCTTTCTTTTCTTTCTTTCTTTCTTTCTTTTCTTTCTTTATTTCTTTCTTTCTTTATTCTTTCTTTCTTTCTTTCTTCTTTCTTTCTTTCTTTCTTTTTCTTTCTTTCTCTTTCTTTCTTTCTTCTTTCTCTTTCTTTTTCTTTCTGTGATGTATTACATTTCCTTCTCTAATCTGATTTCAGACCCGGCTTATTGTCACTGTTTTTTTCTTTCTGTTCTTGTTTGCTTGATTGCAATTTCTTTTTGGGGGTTGCCAATGTCATTTTTTGTGTTCGTTGATTACTTTTCTTTCTCTTATTTCTTCTGTATGCTGCTTTTTTCTTTCTTTGTTCCTTTCCTTTCTTCTTTCTTTCTTTCTTTCTTTCTTTCTTTCTTTCTTTCTTTTCTTTCTTTCTTTCTTTCTTTGTTTCCTTTCTTTCTTTGTTTCTTTGTTTCTTTGTTTCTTTCTTTCTTCTTTCTTTCTTTCTTTCTTTCTTTCTTTCTTTCTTTCTTTCTTTCTTTCTTTCTTTATTTCTTTCTTTTTCTTTCTTCTCTCTCTCTCTCTTTTCTTTCTTTCTTTCTTTCAATTTGTCGTTTTTTCTTTCTTTCTTTCCTTCAATCTTTCTTTCTTTCTTTCTTCATTCATTCATTCATTCATTTATTTTCATTCATTCATTCATTCATTCATTTCTTCTTTCTTTTCTTTCTTTCTTTCTTTCTTTTTTTCTTTCTTTTTTTTCTCTTTCTTTTCTTTCTTTTCAATTTGTCGTTTTTTTCTTTCTTGTCTTTCCTTCATATTTCTTTCTTTTTCATTCATTCATTCATTCATCATTCATTCATTCATTCATTCTTCTTTCTTTCATTCATTTCATTCATTCATTCATTCATTCATTCTTTCTTTCTTTTCTTTCTTTCTTTCTTCATTCTTTTTCATTCATTCATTCATTCATTCATTCATTCATTCATTCATTCATTCATTCATTCTTTCTTTCTTTCTTTCTTTTCTTTCTTTCTTTCTTTCTTTCATTCATTCATTTATTCATTCATTCATTCATTCTTTCTTTCTTTCTTCTTCTTTTTTTCTTTCTTCTTCATTCATTCATTCATTCATTCATTCATTCATTCATTCATTCATTCATTCATTCATTCATTCATTCATTCATTCATTCATTCATTCATTCATTCTTTCTTTCTTTCTTTCTTTCTTTCTTTCTTTCTTTCTTTCTTTCTTCAGTGTGTTGGGTCCTTGTTTCAGCTTTTCCTGTTTGTCTCCCTTTCAGTTTTTCTGTCTGTCTTTGAGTTTTTCTGTCTTTTCTCTTTCTGTCTTTTCTTTCTCTCTCGTAACTATCATCCTTTCCCTTCATTCATTCTTTCATTCATTCATTCATTCTTTCATCATACACCTTTTTCTTTCTCTTCTCTTGCTTCCCTAACTTCTTCTCTTTCCTTTTTTGGCAGTTTTCTGTTTTCCATTCCTTGCTTTTAGGTAAGGTTGTTTTTTATATGAAGGATTAGATGATGAAACAAGTTCGGAAACAATCAATAAATAAGTGAATTAACATCCACAAACAAGCACAAAATCCCAAACCAACACCCCCCTTCCCAATAACAACAACAACAACAAAAGAAAGGAACGTTTTTAATCAATTTCCCAAACAAATGATACTCACAGGTAACCACCACTCTCAAACAGCACACACAAAAAACACAAAATAAGAAAATGCATATTCAAAAAAGAAAAAAGCCCCCTCCACAAAAAAAGAAAACGCCCCCACCCCCTCCTCACCCCCTAAACAAAAACTTCAAACTCTACAAACAAACAAGAAAAGATACGAAAACATAACACACAACAGCAACAAAAACAAAAACCCCAACATCAAAATGAACCAAGCAGCAAAACCAATTAAACAAAAAGAGCAAACAGACCAACCACAACTCTTGATATGTTTTACATCATAACCACACAAAACAAAAAATCGAACCTCAATTCCTCAAACACATCAACAGATCAGCCACGAGAAAAAAAAAAAACACCACTATAAAAATGCACATGTTTTAATCAAGCAAACGACAGCCGCCGACACCCTCCCCCCCTCTTCTAGTCCCTTTCAGAAAAAAGAAAATAATTGAATATGATATCACTTATAATTGAGTCCCAAGAGCCTCATTTTCAGAAGCTGGACTGATTACCATGAGACAAAACAACAGATTGGCAGCTTTGAATTATGAGATCCATTTCATTAATAAATTTTTCTGTTAATGATATGGCTTGAACACAAATGTGAAGAGGAGATTTGAATAAATCCAGGAATGAGATGCTTTGCTGGAGAGTGGGGGTGGGTGTCTAATTAGTTTTTATGATTATTCTACAAAAAAAATGAGGTTACAAAGGTTGAATATGAAATCATGCCCATTGAATTATTATTATTGATGCTTAAATATTTTTTATCATTGCTTCATGTGTCAGAAATATAAAAAAGGAGTAATACTAATAATAACAATAATAAACAATAATACTAATAAATGATAACACTAAAAAAAAGTGAGTAATAAGACAGGAACAAAAAACGGAAATAAAGAAAGAAGTAAAGAGAAATTGAAAACAATGAGCAAGTAAAACCAAAAAAAAAGGAAGCATTTTGCTAAAGTCCCACTTTAAGAAACTAAACAAATAATAACCAAATAAAAAGTTCTACATACACATACACGCACACGTGCGACATCAACCAACAAACCAATGAATGAAGAGAAAAAAAGAGAACATTTTTGCTTCAGTTACAAAACAAGCACAACTTTCTCTCTCTCTCTCTCTCTCTCTCTCTCTCTCTCATCTCTCTCTCTCTCTCTCTCTCCTCTCTCTCTCTCTCTCTCTCTCTCTCTCTCTCTCTCTCTCTCTCTCTCTCTCTCTCTCTCTCTCTCCTCTCTCTCCTCTCTCTCTCTCTCTTCTCTCTCTCTCTCTCTTCTCTGTCTCTCTGTCTCTCTGTCTTCTGTCTTCTGTCTCTCTCGTCTCTCTCTCTCTGTCTTCTGTCTCTCTTCTCTCTCTCTCTCTCTCTCCTCTGTCCTTCTCTTCTCTCCTTCTCTCTTCTCTGTGTTGTCTGTCTTGTTTCTGTCTTCTTTTACTCTCTTTTTAGATTTTGTCTTGTTTTGTTCTTCTATTTATATGAGCTGTGAATGTAAGAGGATTTAATATTGTAACCTTATAATATGTTTGACTTTTATCATTCTCTTTTTTTTATGACTGATAAAAGAAAAACAAACAAAATACTTAACACACCTCAAGTACATGTGCACGTGCGGATATATACTTATATAAGTGTGAGTAAGTGTGTGTGTGTGTGTGTGTGTGTGTGTGTGTGTGTGTGTGTGTGTGTGTGTGTGTGTGTGTGTGTGTGTGTGTGTGTGTGTGTGCGTGTGTGTGTTTGATTTGTATGTGCATGTGTGTGCGTGCGTGCATGCGTGAGTGAGTTGTGTGTGTGTGTGTGTGTGTGTGTGTGTGTGTGTGTGTGTGTGTGTGTGTGTGTGTGTGTGTGTGTGTGTGTGTGTGTGTGTGGTGTGTGTGTGTGTGTGTGTGGTGTAGCCTACGTGAAGGAGTGAGTTTTACAGTGTATTATTATCATACTATTATCACTATTGTTGATATTTTTCTTATTGTTATTATTATAATCATTGTATTATCTTTAGTTCCTTCTGAGTTCATTTTGTTGTTATGAGTTGTAGCTAAATATGTTTGGGTGGATTTTTCTTGGTTGTTCAGTTGTTTATTTCATTCTGTTCTCTTGTTTGCTCTTTATCTATTAACGCTTTTCTTTTTCTTCAATAATTAAAATCATTTTATTGTGACTTCTGATTTTTGTCTTCTGAATGAGCGCATTTTTATTACCTTACTATATATAGTGTCCTTTTTCTTTTATGTTGTTTGGTACTGCGTATAGTTTTACTGTTTAGTATCTTTTTTATCTTGATGTTATCCCTGAAAAGGGCGGGGACTGGATGTAAAAAAGCTCACGAGTGCTTATCTATTATCTTCGAATAAAAGAATTTGCCTTGCCTTGCCTTGCCTTCTCTCTCTCTCTCTCTCTCCTCTCTCTCTCTCTCTCTCTCTCTCCTCTCTCTCTCTCTCTCTCTCTCCTTTTTTGGCTTTTTAATTTCAATTTTTTGAACACGATTTGAAAAATGTCATGTTTGAGTATTTTATGTGGCGATACATCTTAATGTTGTTGACTTTTTAAAAATGTATGTTTGTTGTCGTTAGCTTATTTTTGTTAGCTTTTTTCTTCATAATATTGTTTTAAAGTAAGAAAGATATGTGAAAATGTCTTGATATATATGTGTTTGTTTGGGTTGCTCTTCTCTGCTGTTTCCTCTATTTTTTTCTTCTCTCTATTTTAATCTATTTGATTTACTTAATGATTAACAATGCAGCTGTCTTGCCATTAAGGTTTGAGTCAGTTGGAGATTAAGTGTTTGTTGAGTACATATTTATCTCTTTTAAAAGATAATTATCAATGTACCCAGTAGGGATTGTGTGTTTCTTAAATGCATACCTATATCTTTTTTTTTTAAATCATAGGTTGTTCTGTTTTTGGTGATTGTGTGTGTGGTATTTTTTAAAAATACATAGTCCCTAATCAGGGCAAGGGAGAATGGAAAAAGTATGTATATACTTACTCTGTAACCATTAAAAATAAAGTTACTCACTCATTCATTTATTATTCATTCATTCTCTCTCCAGAAAAAAACAACAACTCTAGAGTGTCGATGTATCGGCATGATTTCTGTGAGTTTCGAGCAAAATAATGATCTTGGGATATTTACCATCAGAATGGTATTTTAGGGATGTAAATGATGTCATATATATTCAAAACTAGACACGAAAGAATTCTTCGTGGTGCAAGTTATTTTGTGGGTTTCTTTAATTAACTCCCCTGAAACGGCGGTCCTTTATGAATTTTAGTAAGAACAAAGAGGACAACAGCGTTCTTGCTAAGGGAGGCAATTCAAAGCATGGGGTGACAATCCTTTATGAATTTTAGTAGTTTTAAAGAAGGCAACAGTGTTTTTCATGGTCAGGGGAGGGAATTCTAGGCGTCGCGCATTAGCGCAACATGGACCAACGGACATATAGGGAAACTAAGATAAAGAAAGGTAATTTTTTTTAAAAAGAGTTTTTCCTAACTTAATTTTGAAAATAATTGTTGATTGTAGATGTTCTCTGTTCGGCATAATAGACTATTGCTACCCTCATCCCGATATAAATTAAAAGGGAGTAAAAGAGGCTTTGTAAGTACATATTCTACACACCCTGCATGTAAATCTCTCCCGCAGTCAGCAGGCTATATAAATGAGCATTAAGCCGACTGCAGCCACCAGGCTGTTGACAATTTAGTTTTTATTTTTCTCAGGCAATGTGTGCGTTTCTTTTCTTTCTTTCTTTCTTTCTTTCTTTTTATAACAGAAGGAGAGAACGTGTACCTGCAGTGACCTGTTCGTTTACTTACCGCTTGTTCCTTTATCTTTCTGATTGTCAGATTGTTGTTTTGTAGTTGTGCTTTTCGCGAAGGCGTTCCTTCTTGATTTGCTGATAGTCCCTAATCAGGGCAAGGGCCGGAGGAAAATAATTTATGCGAATGCTTATCTGTAACCATTGGAAAATAAAGATCTCTCTCTCTTCATTATTATTATTATTATTATTATTATTATTATTATTATTATTATTATTATTATTATTATCATTATTATTATCATTATCATTATTATTATATTATTATTATTATTATTATTATTATTATTATTATTATTATTATTATTATTATTATTATTATTATTATTATTATTTTATCATCATCATCATCATCACATCATCATCATCATCATCATCATCATCATCATCATCATCATCATCATTATTATTATTATTATTATTATTATCATTATTATTATTATTATTATTATTATTGTTGTTGTTGTTTTCAAACACAACCCCCAGAACTCTGCAAACAAGTAGCAGATCAACAAAAAATTCTGGATATTTATAACACAACCAAACAAAACACAACCCTATTTCTAATCAAAGCACACGCATCGCCAAATCTACCACAAAGACATTTCTCTTTAAACACGACACTGTTTCCATCAAGAAAACGATGCAATTTTTCTGCCCATACATTTAGGAAAACACAGATGATTAAATGTGTAATTCAGAATTAAATCCAAATTGCCTAATTTTTCAGAATCGAAGCCACGAGAATTAACATCGGGATTAAAAAACAGCTTGACAGTTTGGAATAATGAAAACCGTTTTATTCATATGCTCCAATGTTTTGCCTGTAACAAAAATGCAAAGACGAGGTTAAAACATATGCAGTTAATTAAATCATTGTGTGTAGCGGTTTTCAGAATTAGGATTTTTATGCTTATTCTAGAAAATAAGGAAAGGTAGGCTAAAAGAGTGCCTATTCATATGAACATTACTAAGACCAAGACGTTTTTTCTTTTCAATGAATGCGCCAGAAATATGAGAAGGGAAGATTTTAATCCAATGAGAAAGACAAAAACGATTAAACCAAAACAAACGCACAGACAGCCATAAACAAAAAGAAGGAACTAAAATTTTGGTAAAGTTTCAATATGAATAACACTCATCTAGATCACACACACACACACACACACACACACACACACACACACACACACACACACACACACACCCCACACACACACACACACACACACACACACACACACACACACACACACACACACACACACACACACACACACACCACACACACACACACCCAAACACACACACACATACAACACACACACACACACAAACACACCACCACAACCACACACACACACACAACACACACACACACACACAACACCACACCACACACACACACACACACACAAACACACACACACACGAAAAATAAAACCCAAGAAACACACACACGAAAAATAAAACCCAAGAAACACACACACGAAAAATAAAACCCAAGAAACACACACACGAAAAATAAAACCCAAGAAACACACACACAAAAAATAAAACCCAAGAAACACACACACGAAAAATAAAACCCAAGAAACACACACACGAAAAATAAAACCCAAGAAACACACACACGAAAAATAAAACCCAAGAAACACACACACGAAAAATAAAACCCAAGAAACACACACACGAAAAATAAAACCCAAGAAACACACACACGAAAAATAAAACCCAAGAAACACACACACGAAAAATAAAACCCAAGAAACACACACACGAAAAATAAAACCCAAGAAAACACACACACGAAAAATAAAACCCAAGAAACACACACACGAAAAATAAAACCCAAGAAACACACACACGAAAAATAAAACCCAAGGAACTAGCCCCTCCAATATCCTCAAAAACAAGAGAATATTAGGGACAAACAAACAAAACCCCAAATTCACTAAACAAGAATCAAACTGATCAACCAAAATTCGTGATATTCATTACATATTTATGCAAGACAATTCCTCAACAACACTGCCACATTAAACATTTCTTCTTCACCAAATGGAAATGTTTTAATCAAGAAAATAATTACGGAATTTTCGGTCTACACAAGAACAACAAAAAGGCAGATTATTGATTAATGAATCATATAATCCAGAATTTAACCCCAACTATCTGATTTTCAAAAGCCGAAAACAACCATGATCGGAAGAAGATGAGGCATTGCCAGTTTTGAATAATGCTATTCTTTTCTTGATAATAGTTTCCAATAATTTGGTTTTGTAGGGAATATTGCAAAGAGGAGGCCTGTTTGAAAATAACCAATTGATTAATTAAATGCTGAGCGCCTCGTGTGTGTGTGTGTGTGTGTGTGTGTGTGTGTGTGTGTGTGTGTGTGTGTGTGTGTGTGTGTGTGTGTGTGTGTGTGTGTGTTGAGAGAGAGTGTGTTGAGGAGTGGGATGGTAGGGGTGGCGTCTGATCCCTTTGTTATGCTATTCTGAAAATTTAGACTTGCAAAGGCTAAATATGAAATCATGGCCCATTTATATGATATTACGGTGTCTGGACGTTTTTTCTGTAATGAATGCCCAGAGCTATAAGAAAGGAGAATTAATAAATCAGAGGAATGCGAGAGAAGCCATAAAAAGTGATGCGAATAAAAGAACATCTCTTTTCAACATGAACAATCAAACAATAAATGAACGCAAGAAAGCCAACCAACCAACCAACCAACCAATGGAACAAAATAATTAAATAAAAAACTCTTATGCTCGAGCTTAGGCGAAACATAACGTAAGCACTTTGTACAATACCAACATAAACATAAACACATGTACAATATTCACACACACACAATGCATACAGACAACATACGGCGTGCACGCACGCACACACATATGCATGTTTGACATCTGCACTGTTTTGTTACAGTGGCAAGTTGGAAAGGACAAACCGCCAGCTGCCAGCATTGAGAGAGAGAGAGAGAGAGAGAGGAGAGAGAGAGAGAGAGAGAGAGAGAGAGAGAGAGAGAGAGAGAGAGAGAGAGAGAGAGAGAGAGAGAGAGAGAGAGAGAGAGGAGAGAGAGAGAGAGAGAGAGCGAGAGCGAGCTGATATTACAGCGGTTACATGTTAGTAACTTACCCCCCCAAAAAAAAAACCCAAACCAAAATGAAAAAACAAACAAACGCATACAAGAACAAATCATTGATTTTTATTACCCCTCCCCCCCCCCCAACAACTGGATCAATGTCGCAAGGAACAGCAAGAAGAAGAAGAAAAAAAAACCGCAAAAGAAAAGACAAAAATACCGATTAAATTTTGTCAGTTAAAATATCAAATTGTCAAATTTTAAATTGCTCTTCCGAATATATCAACAAGACGACACCTTTTCTTAATACTTTTAACAATACACAAAGGTTATGTATATAAAAAAAGAAAAAGCTTTTTATCGTATTGCCTGAAGGTGTTTTCACAAAAATCATTACTGAAAGTCCCAGCTTAACACCCCAGGGGGTCAGCCCAAGTATGTGCTGTCTCACACTCAGCCCACTGGGAATCACTGAGATAGAAAGCACACACTGGATGAGAAGTTTGCGTGCAGGAACCATTTTCAACGACCTCACCATACAGGCAGCCATACTCCAACATCAGACGATGTTTTTTTTCCATCTTAAAGGAGAGTACTTGTTGTAGGGATGGGATAGCTCAGTGGTCAGAGCGTTTCGCTTTCCCCCAGTCAAGTTAAGCAGCGTCGAGCGTGGTTACCAAAGTTGGATGGGTGACCGTTTGTGCGCCTTGGCTTCAGTACAGTCCCCCCCAGTTCACCCAGCGTAAATGGGTACCTGCCCTCTTTAGGGTCAGGGAAGTAAAGCAGTAGGAAGAGGAGATGGGAACCCTCAACATGCTGGACCCTGGAGTAGATGAGGTCTCTGATGCCTCGCTCCTCCACGGCCACATAGGTTGTGGGACACCTTTTTCTTTGTATCTATCTGAAGAAAAGACTTGTAGCAGAATTGTTTAAACAGATGTTTATTAAGAAGAGAAACGCACTGTACACAAATCCGTCAGGAACATGCAGCAACAAGCTGACAGCTTATAGTGCACTATAGCATAATTCCTTTCTAAACATATGTAGGTGAAGCCTAGGAATGAACCAAATATTACGAAACAAATAGCAAAAAAACCCCACCTCAACCTACCCCCCCAAACAAACCCTTAGCCATTTGAAAATGCCATTTTATGCACTGCCCTGAAGATTAAATTTCATTCATCAGAACGCTCCAGGGTTGCAGAGGTAGGTATAGGTAGCCACCCGCTTATGATATTCAGGGTGGGTCGGGTGAGGTATCGGGTGGAAGGTGGGTGGGTAGGAAGTGGGTGGGTACAGGTGCTGGGGGTGCAAAGCTGAGCAGAAAGGGAACGAAAATCAATGATTAGAGTGAAGAAAGTCTGGAGGCTGTGTTTCCAACTCCTGAATTATTCAAGCTTTGCCAGGTTTCGTTTGCTTGTGTCTGAAAATGCCGGAAGATATTTGTCTGGAACGTTGACACCCCCTCCTTCCCCCCTCTCTCTCTAACACACATACAGAAGCGCGCGCGCCCCGCACACACACACACACACACAACACAAACACACACATACACAGAAGCATACAGAGAAGCACACCCACACACGCACACCACACACACCCACACACACACACCACACACACACACACACACACACACACACACACACACAACACACACACACCACACACACACACACACACACAAGAACACACACACACACACACACACACACACACACGCAGAAGCACATACACAACACACGCACACACACACACACACACACACAACACACACACACTGACAGCACAATACTGCGTAGAAATGACACTCGCCACCCCTACAAAAACAATAACAACACACAGAACAACAAAACATTCCCCTCCCCCACCAACACACACACCAGCTTACCCTACTAAAATACATTTTCCTTACCCGAAGTTTTCCTCCCCCTCCTCCCCCCAACCATATTCATACAAACTTTTTTCGAGTTTGTTCCTCTCCGTCGTGACTTCGCTCGTGTGTGTCTGGTGCTGTGGTGCGTGCGTGCGTGCGTGCGTGCGTGCGTGCTGTCTGTCTGTCTGTCTGTCTGTCTGTCTGTCTGTCTGTCTGTCTGTCTTCTGTCTCTGTCTCTGCTCTTCTCTCTCTCTCTCTCTCTCTCTCTCTCTCTCTCTCTCTCTCTCTCTCTCTCTCTCTCTCTCTCTCTCTCTCTCTCTCTCCTCTCTCCTTCGGATGAGACTATAAACAGGCCCCGTGTGTGAACGCACGCAGAACATCTTGCGCACACGTTAAATCCTATTGCGCTTTTCGTAAGAGTAGGCCATCGTGTGGCAGTGGGAACAGATGACACAATTTACAAAAACTGCATTCACAAGGGGACTGGATGAAAAAAAGCACATGAGTGCTTATTCCATTATCCTCGATATAAAAAATAAAATGAAAAAAAATCTCTGTGTCTTTCTCTGTTTCTCTGTCTGCCTCTCTGTCTGTCTGTCTGTCTGTCTGTCTGTCTGTCTGTCTGTCTGTCTGTCTGCCTGCCTGTCTGTCTCTCCTTCGGATGAGACTGTAAACCGAAGCCCCGTTTGCGAACGCACGCAGAACATCTTGCGCACACACGTTAAATCCTGTTCCGCTTTTCGTAAGCCATTGTGTGCCGGTGGGAACAGATGACAATGTAAATTTACAAAAAACATACGGGGACAGGATAAAAAAAAAAGCGCAGGAGTGCTTATTCCATTATCCTCGATATAAAAGAATAACAATCTCTCCAGGCGTCATCTATTTCCACAAAGCCAGGAGGTGGCCTCACAATGGAAACTGACATGTACCACCCCCACCGCCCTCCTCCTTTAAAAACAAACACCAACCCACCCCAAACAAATATACCCTACCTATCAAATTTAAAAAAAAGAAACCACGCCACACCACTCTCCCAC